>DWLI01004529.1:0-10788 GCA_018249915.1 Cecropterus dorantes dorantes
GGTATTCAAATCTAGTCCTCAGGGGAAGCAACGTAGGTACGTTTGTGGCCGACCCAGAAAAGCGTCTGATATTTTTGAGAGTTGACTACAGATGTCCATGGGCTGCCCCCCCATAAACAATTAGGTGGATTGCATGCTTATTAGATATTACAAAAAAAAAGTCAATTATTGAGTCACTGGTGGGTTTTGTTTGATTACCAAAGTTACTAATGCGGTTTTTGTTTTACCGAATAAGCAACACCATTAAGCCATATATGGTATGTAGAAAAAGACGCGTAAAGAAAAACGTCTACAGCGACAGATAGATTTCTTAGAGTCGAGATAAATATAAGTCTCGGAGTAAGAAATACAGAGCGACCTTGGGCGGAGTGGTTTGTTCCGGGTTCGCACTTCTACCCGACCGGTTGCCGCGTCTCCTCCAATGCACTCGCCTGCACTACACTCGCGATATTATACCGTTTACGCAGCCATAAAAATAGGTTCCTTAATAATAAGGTAACTGATTTATTAATATGAAGTGTTTTACTTAATCATCAGGTAGCAACGCCTGTGATCTACGGCAGATCACTACATTGAGACGGTTTGAGACAATTTGAGTTGAAACAGATTTCATGAATTATGTTACAATCTCAAATGTATAACTAATTAATATTAGGTATATGCAAGTCTGTTTTACAGTCACATTCAAGAACAGAACTTTAATATTATCCAATAAATTAAAATATTATATAACTATGTTAAGACGTTCGTCTCGTCATAGAAAAACAAAACAAGACTATATACAAAGTAAGTAGAATCCTTGGTGGTTCTACTCCCTTCCGCTTCACATATTCGTGGTTCATAACGGCAGTGTTCTGGATTGAAGAATGTGGTACGGTAGACATTCTGATCCGAGACCTACAAACTATGTCCTCAGTGTAAGCAATATAAGCGCCAATCTCATAGAGAAATTTAATCTTATCCGAGGTTAATAACAGATGTCCATGGGTGGTAGTGACCACTTACAGGTGGACTGCATGCTCGTTTTCTACCTTGATATTATAAAAATGTATATTTTATAAATAAAATGATAACACAAGTTAAATAATTATAACGTAAAGATATTCTTAGGCGTACAAGCAGCCGTCCTTGGTTTTATCTTAACAGGTTTTTGTACCGATGTAAATTTACCCGTATTCCGTTCCAAAACTTCAAGTCTCTTCTCTAAAAGTTGCAGTCATCTATCGTCCGATCCATAACCAAATAAAATGTTGCAAAACTTTCTATAATCAGGGTCAGAAAGGCACGAGACCATCACGTGCATTCAACTATTTTTATTTGATAAATACTACGATACCACTAACAGCACGGTTCCACTGAGCTATTTACAATTAGACAGTAAACTACTAACTATTAAATAGTTGGTTAACTGAAAGTTAATAACTATAAGTATACTATTAGACAAAAACAGTCTCAATTGTTGCGCTACCAACTAAAAAGATAGTACAACAACAACAACCACAACTTAGTACCTCACTAGTTATTAATTAGTTTTGTTTAAACTAATTGTTTTTATTAAATATACTAAATTAATATATACAATAGCTACTAGTATCTCAGTTGTTAGCATTTTAATAGGACCTTAAACTAATAAGTTAATTCATTTATATCTTTATATTTAGCAGATATAAATATGATCGTTAATCAAATTTAAGTATCTTCATTTGACAGTGGTTAAGTCAGTCAATTCTTTGTAGTAGACTGCTGCTTTTCCTTAATATTTTGTTCTTATGTCTATACCAACAAATATTGAAGAGCTAAACAAGTTTTATGAGAATTTTACAAAGTAAAGTAAAGGACAGCTTTTCAGGGAAAAAAAACAATAAAAACTACACACAGGTAATTAAGAAATAATGACTTCAGAATTATTTTTCTTATTATATCCTTTTTTTACTTCAAATATTAAAAAGTTAAATATTGAAAAAAAGTAAAGTAAATTAAGTGACTGATTAAAATAGTGTAAGTAAGAAGAGAGTCACTGGCTAGTGAGCTAACAATCTTTTTTTTTTTAAACAGCATTTTCAAATTGTGAAAGTACATTACTTACAAGAAAATGCACCTTGTGACTTTAATATAGACTAATTTTATTTCAAATTAGTATATTCTGTATTATATTTTAAAATACTATCTATATATTTTTATTTTAAAATGAATTGAAAAAACATTGCAAGCCAAATAAAGTCTTTTAATGTAGACTTGTCAATAGCATTTTTTTCTTCTGATAACAATTGCTTGTATCCACACTGAGGATTCAAAATAATATCTTCGCTATAAAATTTTATATTTCTAATTTACAATGTAGTTCATTACAATTATCGTAAATAATATAGTATAGTATCGTTATAGTGAGTGAGTATTCGAACAAATGGTTTAGTTACATACTTTTATGTGCGCTTTAAATACAAACAAAAGAGCTACTTTTGACTAGCTACTTTTAAGGAATAAGGTCTAGCAATAAAGATCCAAAATTCTAAAATACTTTATTTAGTTTCAGCAATATATAATAATGAATTAAATAATGATAAGGCAATCACGTGATAATTGATGAAACTATTTATGATTAATTACAATACTGTTAAGCATCAAGCTACGAGATTAATTATACATCAATTTAGCGGTTGAATATTTCGCATTTTCTTTGGAATATTATTATAATGAACTACATAATTTATTATATTCGTCATACATAATTATCTACGTCTGACTAAGATTTAGGCGTAAGTACTGTTAAGTCAATTACATTTGACGCTATATAGAAAATCTTAATCAGTTTTTGGACTAGTATCATTTTCATTATCAGTTTTCGAGTCATTAGTCGTTGTTTCAAGAGGATCAGCATTATCTATTTTCGGTGCAGCTTCAGCGCATTCAGCACTTGCATCACCTTCAGGTACGTTTGCCGTTAAGCTAGGTACTTCTATCGTTATAACTTCATTTTCACTTTCTCTCACTGCTTCTGGTACTTTATTCACTTCTAAAGGCTTAAAAAGTTCTTGAAGCGAAGAAACTTTCTTTTCTGTTGGAATTATTCTATTCAGGTATACCAAAATATCAGAGAGTGACACGATTCCTATTAATTTGTCTTCCCTATTTACTAACAATAATCGATGACTTTCAGTTCTTACTATTACTTCTAAGGCCTCATATAAAGTAATACTCGAACGACATTTTTGTAATTTTTCTTCCCAGTCTTTCTTTTTATTCCTTACTTCACCTATAGTTAAGGATAAATTATAATATAATTTTTCACTTACTAAATTCAAGACCTCGTATTTCGCATATACATCAATAAGAGTTCCATTTTCATCTAAAATTGGTAAAGCGGATACATCTTTTTCTAGCAAAATTTGAAATGCTTCTTTAATACAAGTATTATCTGTTACCGACATTATCTCGTCGTATGTGCCAATTTTTAAATCAGTTAAAGTTTTATGGAAAAATGTTAATTCTGGAAATTCATTTAAATATACGAAGAGAAATCTTAATATTCTTTTATGAGACAATATATATAGTACATCGCCAGAAAACGGATCGATCAGAAGTAAGCGATGCACTCGATTTTTATTTAGTAAATTTATGGCCTCGTGCAAAGATTGATCTGGGCCCACGCTGCACAAAGGTTTACGGCTATTTCGTAATATTTTTTTCCAGTTATGAAGAGTGTGTTTTTCTAAGTCATCCATTGACAAATTTTCTTGATCCATGTATAAGAGAATTCTTATAAAATCAGTTACGGTTATCATGCCAACAAGTAACTTTTTGTTGGCATCCCAAAGCGGTGCAGATCTGATTCCATGAGAAACCAAAGTAGGAAACGTTTTTCTAACTAAAAATTGCGTGTCAAAGATTATAACTTTGGCTGATTTAGGCAATATTTCGTAACATTTGTGATATTTAAAGAAATTTAACAATAATCTTGTTTTATCCCTTCCACCCAAGGAAATTTGTACTATCGATAAATAAGGATCGTATTTTGGGAGTCCTCTAATTTCTCTAAATACTTGTTTAGCTTGCATAGGATCCAAAGATGCGTATGAATTTTTATGATACGTTGGTGATGTAGTTTCTATTGATGAACGACGTGCTTGCTTGGTATTTTTCTTTTTGGTCGTTTCCGCTGGAGATTGATTAGACTCCGAATGAGGCTTACTTCTAAATATATCCATTACTCTAGTTATAGGACTATACTTTCGAGAAGAAACACCAGTAACAGTATAATAGTACTTTTTGTGGGAGTCCTTGGAATCTGTAGCGGCAGGTTCTTCTTTCGAGGTTTCTGGCGCTTCAGCAGATTTTGGTGTCGCTCCTAAGGCACCTTTAACATTCTGTATTATGGACTGATGCTTCTTAGAATCACTCTTCCTTCTTATACGGAAAATGTCAAAAATAGAACTACGTGGACTAGAAGAAGTTCCATGGAAAGTTTCATATTCTTTCTTACTTACTGGTTCTCTTTCAACACTTGATGATCTAGATTCACTTGGTTTATCTTTAAAAATCGATCGTACATGAGGTCGTTGTGACTCAGCTCCATGGGTACCGAAATGTATTGTATGGACATTACTTTGAGTTGGACGATCTGATGGGATATCTTTTTCCTCTGAGGAGGTTAAAGTTGTAACTACAAACCTTTTTCGATCACCGACCACAGTCTGGCCTTCTTTTTGTGCTGCTGGTTGATTCTTCTTCTTTTTATGTTTCTGTTTTGATTTACCATGTTTGGTCGGTGACTCTGACGAAGCCGTCTCATTTTCCAAAATAGGATCCATTTTGATTGAAAATTTAACTAAATCTTATACTTTTGTTAAGAACCATAATTCGGGAAAGTAACCGACAGCACCTGTAACGAAAAAACAAACAATGCATTAAATTTATTTATAATAAATACCTTAAAAATACAATTAGACATTTTTTTCGATTAATTGTAAAGGGAATAAACCTGCAAAGATTTTACTGCGTTGCAAAATATAATAGTATTCGATATACGTGTAGATTACATAACGAAAACATAACGATAATTTAAAATACACTCCTATGTTAATATTATTTTTTATAACACGCATAATAGTTAATAGTTTAATCGATGTTGCGGTGTTTATAAATCGGTAAAAGTTGCTAAGCTATTAAATATACCTAAGAGGTCTGCATAGAATGGATAGGAAAATTCAAGGTCGTCCGTTGCTAGGCAACCGTATGAAGAAACCGTAAATGCGTCAATTCAATGCAGCTTTTCTTATCATATCACTAGCCTATCAACATTTATATACTAACACTTCTTAAGCACTTCAAAGTTCGGTCTACTGAAGGTTAATTCACAATCCCTGCATCACATGTAAAGAAAAACAAGTATGCTATGAAATCAATACATTGAAGACAAGATGACTGCATGGTTTACATAACTCGAATATACAAATTTCGTACCTGAATTGTTTCGACATTTCACACTTATGAACTGAACATAAGACTGTAGGCCTTTACTAATTGATATCAAAACTAAAAACTGCAAGGAAAATAATCACTCACATCGCCGTAAAATCACAAAACTACACCAGTCGCCATGTTGCTTTGGATAGGGGAGCAGCATAGCGACATCTATCGACGGGTATATCGAACTTTAAAGCGAGGGTTGTTCCCCTTCAACGAAGCAAGTAACTTAAGAGAGAGATGGGGGTGTAAAAGTTGTAGTTTATAACCACGAGATGTCACATCATATCCTATTTCTTTAATGAAGTGATGATAGGTTTTCATTTAGTTAACATTGTAATAATAAAAAATCTATTCCGATCATTTTCAAATCAGCTACTTTTGATAGATATATTATCAACGCAATGCTAACCTAAATATTTAGTGGTTTTTACTAGTATGTGTGACAAAATATTTAAAATGAGGCACCTCGTAGTGTTTTATGGGATTCATTTATTTGTATGATCATATACGAGTATATTACTTGAGTAAATTCGATGTCTTGTTTAAACTAGAATTCGTTTACATGAGACATCGAATTATAATGTAATGTAATGTACTTCCCATATTTCATCTTTAATCCTTATTCTCGATTTCATGCAAATATTTTTAAATTATAGAATAACGGTGTAGTTATTCTACCACGCCTTTGTAACGATAATATGATATGATCGGACTAAAATAGCTTAACTTTTTTACTATATTTTATTTTGAACATAAAGCTTATTTTTTAGCCAATTTCGTCTCGAAAATCAGGGATTTCTTAATGATAAAAACATGTATGTAGGTATTACAGACCATTCGATCTGATACAAATCATGAAGGTTCATGATTTATTTTGCACCAATAATCCATGCAACCTATGTAAAAGTAGTGTCTAATGCTCATAAATTTTCAGCTAAGATTAAAATAAATTAGAACGACCTACTGCTTCATTCTCATTTATTTAAACACACAATTCTCTCACAATAAAGGACGAACCACATAAAAACGAGCTGTTTCAATTCCGATGACTGAAGACATGTGAAGATATTGATTACCTAACTATTTCACTACTCACTATGCACAAACACTACAACATACCTACTTTAAATTTTTACCTTACCACAACATAAGTTAGGTGGCAACTCAGTGACAAAATCGTGGACATGTAATTATGTTAATTTTAGTACTACATCAAATACGCCATCACACGTATGAAAATTAATTAATCACAGGAAATTAATCAAATACGAACTGAAGCATAATTATGTTAGACGGTCTAAATTTAGCTTGAATCAAAGGTACTACGCATGCGCCCCAATGATGACGTATTACTTGGCTACGAATCCATGACGTCACAACTACGGAGGCACACGCTAACGATGACGTAACGGATGAAGGGAGAAAGGGGAGTGAAGCCGGCGGTTTCCTATTTGCTAATAATAATAATTGTTCAGTCCAGTGACGCTCGATTATTGCCGACACGGGAGATGCGGCCTTTCAATAAACTACGGGTCGGCAGCTCACGTGAGAACTCCTTGCAGTACATAGGTCAACCGTTTCATCAAAGAGTTAATAAGTCGTGACATTATATGTTGAAATATGAACGATCCCCTTAACTGCTGAACCATAGGTGCTGAACCGGATCCAATACGTACTTGTGAATTTTAGTTCCGCTGTCGGTCTAAGCCTTCCTGTATACATGAGTTCACTTTCGCGTTCAATATTAACACTAACGTCATCTTGCCGTCTAACCACTTAGATAACGGACGGCGGCTACTCTCAATGCTTCTGAGATTTATTTATGAGTCATACAAAACAAATATTATAGTGATGTGACTATATAGGTATATGATTACGTTAAGCAAACATTTTCTCTTCATATGAAAATTTTAGATATTGTAACGTTCATGCCTTACGGTAACAATTCCATTGTTTACTCTGACAACCCAGCTTATTTTTATTAGTCTTCTGATCGGGCAGATTTCATCTAATAAGACTAAACAAGTACTATTGTAATGCTAACTGTGCGATCAGTTGTGCCACCTAAGTTTTGACATAATGTCGTAACAACTAATAAATATGATGCCTCAATATTCTATGAAATAGCGTTAGTTGGAGGTATAAATAGTTAAAAGGAGATTGAGTAGATTTGAACCGGTTATGATTTTGTAATGGCGATATTATGGTGACCAGTGATGAAAAAATATGTATTTTTATTAAGTACACTATTTCTTATACTTTCGTATGTGGTGATCCACGTCTAGTCTAAAAATTTATCCTGTATACATCGGTCGAAAGATCGGTTACATTCTCTTCATTGCTTGCCCATAACGATTAAAATGTGAAGTAGGAGGCATCGAACACTTTGGAGTTGCGGTCTTATGTTGAGCATTTTATACATATTGTACACATTAATAAGACAAATCTAGGCAGGATTCGTAAATATAATAGAAAAAATCAATAAGATATAAAGAATTTCAAAATATATATGGTTTGAACTTTGAAGTATCCAAGACGTTACTATAAAAATAAGTTTCGTAAGTGACCGCACTGGTACATAACAAAATGCAAATAACCCAATCTCCTTTAAAAATGTTTTTGTATATACATTTTGTTTTAGTACTGCACGACAGGACTTCAGAATATATACATACATGTATGTTATGACGGCTAATAATATGCTGTTATCTCTTTATTTGTTCTATAAATACGACCATATATATTATTAGTCATTTTCTCTTTAAATGTTCTAAAACCACTATTACGTCGTCGTGCATTATAATTATCTTTTCTTAGAATTTTATGATTCGTAGTTGGATTTCGGCAGCATTTATTCTACACCTATTTTTACCGTCAACATCGATAAACGCGTATTTGGTACTTTTAAGAGTAATACAGAAACATTTAGATTTCGCGTCTAAACTAAAATCACAAGAGTAGCAATGAATTTGTGTTTGATAACACTTGTCTAAGACTACTTTATATTACCTTACCTTATATTACCTTATATTTTGTGGACTGGGTGCTCTTATCACTAGTGGCGTAGTTACCGGAGAGCAAAACGGGGCAGTGCCCCGGGTCCCCAAGCTCTTTGACACCTTGGACTCTCACTTACAAACTCTAAATTGAATTATAGAATTTCTGCCGTACTCAGAGTACAAATAAACCAGATAGTTTAGTTGGGGGTCCTATTTCCTTTTTTGCCCCAAGGCCTTTAGTAACCTACGTCCCTGGTTTTCACCTTCAATTTCCTGAACGAAACTTTGGTCTGTACGTACATTTAATATTCCATTTCCTTCATTTTCGTTTTCTGCTAGTATTAAATAGAACATGTTCATGAACTCGCTAGTATAATATTACATTCATACCGTACACGTGTGGTGTTTGTGTGATGGCTCGACTATTATGCAAAGCCGCTCCAGTAGCACACATCGGCACTAGTACCTTATGCAAATCCGTATAATAGCTCTAATGATGTTCACCTCAAAAGTACTTAGTTCTTAATATACACTATCGTCCATATATAAAAGTCAAAGCATATATATTTCTCAACATGAGATAAGTACTCTATTATTCTTTATATCTTCATGATTTTTTCCGAAGAAAATATTCGATTCCATGATTTTCATTTCTTTGACAACTTTGTTGTTAAAAACATTTTTTTATGAGTCTAAAGCAGCAAACGAGCACTCAGTCCACCTGATGGTAAATGGTTACAACCGGCCATGGACATCTGCAAGCAACTTCATATAACACAGTTTCTATCTGAAATCAACCACAGGTGCGTTGCTACTCTCAATTACTAAGATGGCTGCCTCATATATAAATGAGCCGACAACCACACCCTTTTACCGAAATGCAAGAACTAGACGCTAGAAATAGGTGTGGCGGTGGGACCTCCCCAATCTAACAAGACTGGTTCTACCACCTGGCCAAATCTGGTTGGAAGCAGCTGGTTAAGCTATTGATGCACTATGCAAGATGTTTCATCAAAAAAAATCACCTAAATTTGGTTCTAATATGCAAACTTGCTAATATAAGATCAATGCACATACAAAAATTAAGGAAAATTTTAAACGCATAGCTTGAGTTGCTGTGATCACTACCCTTACAGGGGAACCCGTGTCATAATGGTAATAAATTACAAAAATCAGAAAGCCTAATATTTAAATCCCAAATTCTGTCAACTAGGCTATCTTTACAATCTATTTCACAGTAGAATTTCACAGTAATTTAACAGCCTAAAATATGTGATTTTTGAATTTACCTTTGACATATTATTAACATCTTTATTATATCAGTATTATGAACAGGTATATATTCGACCGTCTACCTTATACGCCTATGTGATTTTATGCTTCACTGACGAGCCACTCAGGCACTTCTATAAAGGTGTAACATATATAAATATAACGACGTACCGCAATAAATGGCATATGAAACCAGTAAAATTTTAGATAGACTTGTTTACAAATCCTAATTAGAATACGAAAGAACTAACTAATGAATCGTAAGGATTTATTAGAATATTTCCTTTCCTTGTATCTTTTTAATCTCTTTTTCAGAATTCATTAATTTTAAGATTACGTAACAATAATATGCTATTAGAAAATCGTACAAGATTTATTTTTAATGATTAAAACGGTATATTGCTATTTTTAAGTTTATCAATCATACTTCAACTTTGCGATTTTTTTCAGTATCATTGCAATATCTTATCACACACGCTTTTATCGGTATTTTAAAAGTAGAAGCGACGTCTTACGTTATCAGTGCAGATAACGTCTCAAATCTTAATGTACACAAATTGGCTATATGTACTCAAATCTAAGCCCAATAATTCTTACATCTTGGCAATAAATAGTGCTTATGAGGCTATTTATCTCTCAACAGTTTACGATAATATACAACTTCTCAGTTATATCGTTTCAATTTGCTGATATGTTGTATATAAATGGGCGGTCTTCTAAACAGTGTAATATGGTAAAATATTGTTTTCCAGCAAATTATAGTAAAAGAATATTAGATATAACTTTATCAATGGGTAATTTTTCTACGGCAAAACTTTCATGTCATTTAACTATACTACAATTTTAAATATATGGAATACATCATCTACCTTTCAAAAATTTGTACAAAGCGTGAGAGCTATTTGACTACGGAACCCTAAAACGTGGATATTGGGGTAAACACATTTTAGGGCACGTGTAATCACCAATACGCCTGAATGTTTATTGATAGATTAAAAGTTTTGATTAATAAAACCTGATGAAATGGTCCTAGTGATTAATGAATAAGCAA
>DWLI01004530.1:0-10788 GCA_018249915.1 Cecropterus dorantes dorantes
AGTTTATCGAGGAAGGCTTTAGGCTATATAACATCATACTAAGACAAATAAAAGTATAGCAAAAATTGAGCTGAGCACGCAAGAAAAGTGAGCTTTTCTTGCGTGTACTGCGTAAACGGTGATGGTTGGCATTTGATTTCAACGAATACGTAATTATAGTATTACATAGGTACTAATCTAAAGAGATAATTTAATTTCAACGTATTTTTATATTAGGAATCATGCTCTAATTAACGCGGGTGAAACCACAGGGCACAGCTAGTTAGTTATAAATATTATCAGTTTTAAATTATCTATAAGTATGTATATTTGGGTAAAATTGATCAATATCTAACACATTGAAAATTTGGCGTTTTTAAGAAGGCGTTTCATTATAATATAGTTTTATTTGTAATTGAGTCATTCTTTCAAAAGAAAATGATATAACTTTTAGATTTAAAGATGATTACTTTAAAAAGCAAAACTGGTTGTTGCTTATTAAAACAAGTAGTAATCCACGCTAGAAATTATCTACCAGATTTTTTTTACATTCCGAAGACAGAGGCTTTCATTGATAAAAAGCTGAATATAAGCATCTCAGAAGAATTGTTTTGAATCTGAATGCTAATAGACAATAGAAAATAGTTTTACTTTCCAGAGACAAAGATGTACTTTACGATGAACGCGGAACTAGGTCACTATTCATCTATTTCGGCGCCGTTCGTTTTGAAACCGGGTGCCGTTTGCTGAAAATATCACCGCTGCAGTGTGCATACGTATTATGTCACAACAAACCCACGAAAATATGAAAAACATGTCTTCCTAAAATATTATGAAAAGCAGCCAAAATTCACCAATCTTCTTCTTGAAACCAATTGCATAAAAAAATACAAGTATCTATAATTAACCTGAAAATTTTATGACAACTATTGAATATTATAAAAATTATTTGGACGTTGCCAATTTTGTTTTCTAGAACAAAGATCGGTCACAATACAAAACATATACAAATGTATATTTTAAAATTTATTTATAACAAAAATATACAAAATAAATCAGACAATATTATAATAATAAACCTATAACTAACTTATTTATAATGTGAAGGTGTTGCAGCTATTACGTTTCGATAGAAGGATATGGATACTGGCTGGCTTACTATATGTAAGGTTCAGGCGATCAGATTAGTCCTCAGGAGAGGTAACAAATCTATAGTCAGTTTCATGTAAAATTCCTGTTCAATAAGGTTACAGATGTTCATGGCGCCAGTGACTACTAACCATCAGATTAACATGCAGTCTAGCAGTCCGGCATCTCGTTTGCTACTTCAACCGCATAAAAAATATCAATTATGCAACTAAAAAACTCGCACGCTTGATATGTATACGTTTTTGTTGATGCGTAGCAATCAAAACCTCAATCGGAATTACAAATGTATTTATGAATCTTAAATAACAACTCGCGTTCACAACCGTCATTTTGTAACATAATGCCCCCAATAAAATTAATTGACCGTATACGTTTCGTCGTAAAACACGTTTTTGACTCCCAGTCACAGATTACGTGATCAGAATGCACGAAGACACGTGCAGTTATCTTAAGTTATGTCTTGCGTAGTATATTGTTGTGTGTACTGTTAAATGGTTATTTATAAATATTGACTAGCAATATTAGCATCTTTGAACTGCGGGACATTTCGACATCGGTCATCGTGGAGTAGAGTTCCCGGCTATTTGTGTCACTAGTGATATGCACTTCGGATAGCGTAACATGGTTACTATCAGTGATTTTTATTTTTATTATACCAAAAAAAAGTGCAAAAAACCGATTTATTTTTATCGATTTGCAACTTATTTTTACTTTAGCTTTACTTTTTTGCAGCCTCATTTTAAATTACCCTAAATTAAAGGTGTTTTATAACGGTTGTTGTCACTTAAATTTAAATTATTTAGGTAATCTAAATTACAGTGTTGTGGAGTGTTATACGTAACGGTGTTCTTGTTGGCAGGTTGTTAACAACACAAGGAAGAACACAGCTTCGGACGGATGGAGAGAAGGTAATTAATCTTCTTTCCAATAAACACGAGACACATTATAAATACATTACGACTTTCTCTTAAGGAAATCAGAAAAACTTTAATGAAATATATGAAAAGTTATTACTCGTTTATAAATGTTGGTGATTTTGACATTCTTGTATCAACCTAATATATGGAACTTATTAATGTTATTCGCATAGTTGTACCTTATATATAGTACTTGTAAGTGATATTCGCGCAATGGAATAAAATTGCCCGAATAACAATTTTTAACCAGATTACAGCTGCATGAAATTTTGGTTTTTCTTTTGGATATTTCAAGTTCGAGACGAAGAAAGACTTATTTCTACTACCAACAAACTTCGACAAAGTTTTTGTAATTTTTAGACGAGACCTGTCTAGAAGAAGTAGAAAGTATTTATACGATTTGAGGAAGCAATCCATCTCGCAGATTGATGAATTAGAACTTTGTGTCAACTTAAATCCAATCCTTTTCTACATGGATTAGTGAAAGCGCATATGATCAAATATTTGTAAACTTAGACTAATACATATAGAGAACATAGGATTACCTAGCCATCTTTGTTTATATCATTCATAGCAAGTTTATGGTATGCAATGGCGGATGATGGATAAAGGACGTAGTTTTTCTGTGTACTTCAAGGTCAAGAATATACTTAAATTCATGATTTATATTGGGGGGTGCCTGTGTCCTCCTATTTCTGCACTTTTGCCTGAGAGGCCACAGAACCATCCATTGGATACGCGAGTGGCGCCATCTACAAAAACTTAACCTTTCATAGCCCTTAACATACGCATATTTACAGGCGCAGGGTCTGCTGTGTCGACCGATTCGGGCGTGTGGACGGGCGGCGAGGGTGCGGGTGGAGGTGATGGCTCACCACGCTCGCGTCGCCGCCCGCGCAACCTCGAGATGGTGATGCGCGGAGCACACACCTTCCATCTGCGCGAGCTGCAGGTTGCTGATTTGGATATTATGGGTGAGATTCACGAAAATATTAAAAATTCATTTTAACTTTTTTTTTGTAACTTTAACTCTCTCTGATTCTTTGGTTTTAATATAAAAAAAGCCTTGAAATTTACTACCCCCTAATCCCTTTATGATAAGAAAAATTATGATTAAAAATTAAATAATCAAATATTTTATATGTTCGATTCATTCATTTCTTTCCTTAATACTTTGCACTTACCATTCCTAAGATAAATAATGAGCAACATCTAAAACAAGACTTTATCCTACTTATGTTAAAACAAGGAATAACTTTTTATTTCTACCTTCATGCTTAAAATATAGCATACATTAACCACATCAAACAAGTAAACAAATCATTATATGTTATTTCCAGATGAAGCAGTAGTGACCGGGCACGCAGTGATACCTCTTCCAAAACTTCCAAGCACCTTCGACGAGGAGCTTTCTCCAGAATACGAAGCTCCCGAGCCCACATATATCCCACCTTCCCCCATTACCCCCAAACCCCCAGCACCAGAGCCTTCACAAAGCTCACCCATGTCTACCCTCGAGCGGTACAGGACCAGGACCAGACCCTCGAGGATCCAGACAAACCTTGAGTACAAAGATGAAGAGAAGTTCGTTTTGGATAGAGCACAACCTGAAATATTGAATAAGCAGGTAATAAAATGCGTAATAAAGTTATTTTATAAACTTACCTAGCCAAATTTATTTATTTCTTTGGTAACATAGTACCTAGTATTCAATCTAGGTAGGTAGCATGAACTAAAATATCTGTGGATCACAATTTCGAAGCATATCTTAACTATTTGTAATCTTTCAATTCTAAGTTACCGTATACGTTCGTTTTATGTTACATACCGCCAACCCATTATTGTCCCATTGCTGGGCACGGGTCTTCTCTCAGAGAGTTTCAGGCCATAGTTCACCGCGCTGGCTAAGTGCAAATTGGTAGACTTCACACAACTTTTAGATCGTTTTAAAGAACTCTCAGGTGTGTAGATTTCCTCACGATGTTTTCCTTCACCGTAAAGCAGTTATAAATAACTTCTAATACTCACATAATTTTAGAAAAATTGGTGGTGAAAAATTGAGGGTTATGTTACATAATGAAATAGAACATGAATACATACTTAAAAGTAAACGCAATGTAATTTGTCCAACATCATAGAAACATAATTATTTTTTAAATTGATTATTTCGGACAGTATTTCATTATAGAGAAAAAAATGTAATATGGCTCATTTACTCTTTCAGAAATCATTTATAAAGTCGCTAAGCGGCGTGGCGTCTCCAACCACAGTGAGCTCCAGCAAGGAGTCCAGTCCATCTTGCAAGAGCGAGGAGAGTCACTTCGGCAACAGTGCCGCTTGGCAAAGCCATGCTGCCGGCGAGGCCATGGCGAACAGGTAAGCAAATGAATGTAAATGCCAACATGGTTTGCAATCGAAGATAAAGTTCATCAACCTAAAAATATAAGATAAAATCGTAGAATACATTATCTGTGACTGTGTGAACTGTCTAGCTATAGCGGTTCATGAGATACAGTCTGGTGAAAGACAGACGGACACACAATTCCGTTCCGATTCCGTGTTTACCCCTTACGGACGGACCCCTAAAAGTTAGACATTTTAAAATCGCAATCCTTTGATGAAAAAAGTGTCCAAAGAATAAATTAAATGAAAAAGTATGGTTTATATGAATTGTCCAAAACTTGAAGAAAAATTTGAGAAGTAAAAGAAGTCAGTTTGTGATGACAAGAAATATGCGATCCTATGATTAGTCTTAATTAATATAGGTATAAGGTTCCTTAAATAAATTGATTATTATGCTCAAATTAAATTGCATTGCAACTGTCTTTCAAAATATATAAAACAACATACGAAAATCATTTCATCGTTTCTAAATTCATACAATTTCGTTTGCAGATCTCAAGACGATGTATCATTAGCTTTAAGCGTGTCGAGTTGTGAGGACGACAAGTCCAAGGTAGAATGTAAGGAGATGGAGAAGATTCCTGAAGCGGAGGTGCCTACGAAGACAATCGTCATCATGGACGAGCCGCCAGTGCCACATCCACTGCTGATGAAAACGTCGTTAAATTTGAGTCAGCATGATTCTCTGCGTGGGACAATGATGGGTAAGATGTTTCTAAATTTATTAAAGAAGCGGTTTTTCGGCAAGTAATGGCAAACAATTTTTTTGATTAATAGTTGAATTAGATTAAAGTTGGAAAAAACTGTTGTGGTTCGACTCTAAAAACATCAACGTCAAAAATATTGCTGCCTAATACCAACAGTGTTATTATGCAAGAATATTAATAAAGTGGCTGCATTTAACTAAATTATATTAGATTCAATTAATTATTTGTAATTGAGGAATACATTCCTCTATTTAAGTAATTTACCTTAAAATCGTTGAAATATCCCAAAATTATACGACTGAATTGCAACTTTGTTACAAATTATCTCCTCTACATATAAGGATGATCAACATAATATGTATCACAACTAATTATAAAGCATATAATATCATAGTAAAACCTATAAAAAATATTTATTAAACTCTATAGTTTACACAAAATTACGCATTCCAATAAAAATGCGTGTGCCATTCCTTCAAGGTCAATATGAAGTTAGCAAAATACATCATGACGGAAAGTTGGCTTACTTATCTGAAATCACCTCTTATATCTAATAGATCTGAAGTATTTGATATATGGGCTTAATGATGAGATAAGCTGATAATTAATCTGGTACGATATTGGTATATGCAATATTTTGTTGCCCGCTCCTATGCAATTTGAAATCTAAAATTTAAAACATACATGGATGCGGACTTATATCAGGGATTAAGTAGGGGATCAAAGATAACTAATATGCCTATTTACTGAGACAGGTCACAACTGCTCAGCTTTACAAACAAAATACCATCACACGTCAATGATTTTTCGCCTTATAAACAATTAGCATATTAGAATACTACACTACATTTAAGTTATACTAAGAATATTATTCATGGTACACCAATTAATTTTATGGTGTGTAATAACCGTATAGAATATTATACACCAAAAAAATTAATAGGCGACTTAATAAAAAAAAAACAGTTCCTGTATTACAAATTTAGCCAGTGTTAGTCCATCACTGCATCGTATGCATACACCTGTTTGTACAGCAAGCAATATTAATATTCCGTCCGTTGTTCCAGGTTCAATGACAAGCTCGAACTACAGTACAACAAGCACTTGCACAAACCAAAGCGCAGACCATCAGAATCTGACTCTAACTCTAGAGGAGTCTAAATTCGACATGTCAGCTTTAGAAACTTCCACCCAAAGCCTATTAGACGATGAAACATCCCCAGCAGACAGCCTCATATCTTCCACTAGTACCAGTGACTCCAATAATGAACTCCACGTGGATAGAGATGCCCCCTCTATATCTAGCGCCTATCAAACTGCTAACACAAAGACAAGGACTCCGGAGCCCATTGCTGAGGAGGTCGACAGAATTGATGGCGAAGAATTGCAGCCTGTAAAGGAAGGAAGGTAAATGCTTGTGAATTTTTAACACAGAATTAGTTTCTTCTTCATATAGCTGACAATATTTTGAAACAATTAGCGTTCATTGTAGTATGAAATTGAAGTTTAAATAAACTTCACTTCTTACCCCGAAAGACCTTAACAGAAATAAAAGCTATCAGCCTTATTGGACATCCTTAGATCATATTACTAACATCCTCTTGCTCTTATACTTAATAAACTGAAAAAAAGGAATCTTTACATCCTTAGCATTAATAGCTTGTTATGTAACCGTGAATGAATTTAGCCAATTATCAGGCTAAGTACATTCTCAATCTATACAACATTCAAACGAAAAAGCTAAAACTAAATCGCTTGCATTTGTTCTGTGCTAAAATACCATAAACATACTCTCAGAACCACACGTTAAACTCATGACAACTTACTCATCTCAACTAGACTGAGTTATGATATAAAACTAAAATTAATAAACAGAGCTTTGGCCATGTCATCCGTCCTATCCTTTTATGTCCCCTACTTTGAATGATCATTGGTAGACAACCAATTCGCACTTGGCCAGCGCGGTGGACTATGGCCTGAAACTGTCTCATTCTGAAAGAAGACCCGTGCCCAGCAGTGGGACGATAATGGGTTGATAACAGAATGATCATTCGAACCAAATGTATTAGAGTACAAGTAATTTACTGAATAATTTTAAATCCACAAATTGTTTGCTGCGAAATCATGACAAATCTGAACACGCTATTTTCCACCAGTGAGGGTCACACGAGCGGCGAGAGCGCGGACGGCAGCAAGAACATCACCCCGCCGTCCCCCGGCACGCCCACGCACGCGTCCGGCTCGCTCTCGCTGTCCGACGGCCGAGACTTCTTCGATGATGAAATCGCTGATCAGCCCGCGCTGCTCTTTAGAAGTAAGTAATTAACATATCTTATAACGGGTTGGACGCTAAATAATTTTGTTGGTATCATAAATATATAACACAATCTTACTAAAATCTATAACAATTAAACAGATTGGCAACAGTATCTTCCTATAGAATATGTAAAGTTACCAATGCAATTCACAAGCAATCAGGAGTTGTCCTTAAAAGGCACAATCAAAGGTAACCTCTCTTTGTAAATAATTTCTAGACTTCAGAGGTTGCTGCAGTGGCTTATCATTAATGGATAACAAGACTAAGTTTTAAAAAAATTGTGGTAGGCATGCATACCATCTACGTATTTTTAGGAATGAAATTTAAATTACATATAATGTCAGATCTGGAATCTAATAACTTGTCCTTCGAGAATAAAATTACGGTTTATGACCAACATCGTTTATTTTTGTTTGTTCCAGAAAATACGCATGGAAGTCCCTCATTGAAAAGGGCAGATTCAGATGGTGGAAAACAGTTGAGAAGGTCAAGGGAACTTATAACTTCCAGTCCACTCGCACAAAGAAGTAGAAAACGTGAGTTACATTTTTGTTTCTGTAAAACTGTTGTTCAACGTTCATTTCATAACACGACCCACTAATATCGTAAAAAATGCATAACATTACGAGTATAAGTTGTTGGTGTTAACTTTTTCTTAATATATCTACCTTTTTTCTATCTGAACGTAGTTCTCTCGGCCTCTTTCGCGAACCCTCTACAGAGACATCACGACCTCCAAAGGGTCGGACCCGCAGGTTAAAAAACACTGCTTTAAAACATGCTTAATATACCTTGCGGCTAAAATATTTTTTGAAACATATCACAAAAGCAAATGAATAAAATATACCAAAAGTCACTGAATGTGCAGTTAATTGAACATTTCATAGATATTTTACAATTGCATTTTTATCTCACAGTGTGATTTCCGAAAATGGCTGATAGTTAGTCAGGATAATGAGACTTAGAAAACATAATTTATAAAAAATATTTATGATTTACTGTTTGTTCTACTCAGTAAATCATACATATTTTCATAAATTTACACTCAAAGGAATATTAATTATCGAAATATTACAGACTATTCCCATATCCCAAATTAAAATAAGGTATTTTCGCGTGCTTTATCTTTATAATTTATACTAACTAGAAATATAAGTAATGCGCTAATCTCAAAAACTACTGTTTCGAATTGAAAGTAATCGTATTGTGTTGATTAGTCAATTTATTGAGGAAAGCTATATAACATCACGCTATGTATGTTTGTTTTTTCTTATGTAGTAGCGGGTGAAACCACGGTGCAGATCAAGTAAAGCATAAAGTACAAATACTCCAAATAAAGTCAAATAAAAAAATATAAATAAAATAAAAATGTTTTATTAAGTAAACATAATTACAAAAACATGTCGTGAGGTCCCCTGTACTGCGTTGACAGCCCGTATTACTGGGCGCCCTAAATACACAATACCTTTTTATAAAGAATGGGTGGCCACCCTATTTATATACCAATTTTGTTTCAGTAAACGGTTCTCGCAACCCAGCCGCTGAGCGCACACCGTCATTAGACACGCTATCCAGTCTAGCCTCCGATGACCTCATGATGGACAACGACCTAGCGCAGTCCATCACCAGTCTGCAAAGCGTCGACGATTATATAGAGAGGTAGGTTAATCACATTTTATCATAGGTAAGAACTCTTTGTGATTCGACTCCGAAGGGACTACGGACACACTGCCTTACTTCTTATAAAATAATTCAAGCGCTGTGCTCTGATTTGAAGGGAAAATATATTTGTAAGAGACATCGTAACTTAGTCCCCAAAGGTAGTAATGCATTTATTGCCAACAACAGATAGGACGTTATTAATAGCCGGGTAGATTATATTAGACTTAGTTATAATACATATTCTTGAATATTTATTATAACCAAGTAATATACATTAGTCTAAAAGCATTTTCTGAAGAATCTGTGTAGAATTAAATCTTATAAAAAATTATCAACCGAAAATATTTTATTAGGTTTCGATGCATTTTGGACACTAATGAGAATAGAAAAACTACTTCATAATGTGGGAAATCTACACTAATTTATAATTATAGGGCGACAAAGATGAACGTCCTATAATAAAGACGTTGCCATTAATGACCGCTATTTACAAAATAAAACGCGGGAGAATTATGCCAAGTTCTCAGTTTTTATCTGCGGTGGATCTCGCTAATAGTCCATCAAAAACTAATTAAATATTCATCTACCACGGTTTCAAAGATTAGACTAAACAATAAACAAAACAAAATAAATCTCATAGAGGTTCCTTTTTTAACTTAAAGTGACAAGCGAGCATGCAATTCCCCTGATGATACAAAAACTGCAGTCCATGGATATCTTTAAGCAACTCTATATATAACATAGAAACTTGAAGTAAATTACAGATCCCATTTCTGAGGACTAAGGTGTTCACTTCGTATTTAATTCCGCCGATGGCCATAACCTGCATTACTCATAAATGCTTCACTAAAGAAATTTGTGTGATAGTGGTACTTTCCCGGTCGAACCGTACCTACTGGTTCAACATTTCAAATTACTAGAATGGTGGTAGAACTCTTTGTGGATCGACTCCGGAAACACCACCGCCACATCTATTTCTGCCTAATAACAGCAGTATTATGCGCTGTTGCGTTCTGCCCTAAAGAGTGTAGTAGTGTAAGGGAGACATACTTTTCCGAGGCATTCCGTCTTAGTTCTCAGAGGTAGCAACGCATCTGTGACTAACATTCGATGAGACTTTGATTTTACCTAGAATTGATAACAGATGTCCATGGACGGCAGTAGCCACTTACCAGGTGGGCTGCTCGTTTGCGACTTCCATTACACAAAAAAAAAATCTATAATATAAAAACTCGTTCATTCTATAAAACTATTTTTACTTCACATGTCCTAAACATTTCAACAGTTCAAAACTATTTTACATGTTCAAAAACCTTGTAAGTATTACTTCAAAGGATAACACGACGATAAATGAAAGAGGGCTGTTCGTAAAAACCCTTTGGTTTGAGGGAAAATAAATAATCCGACCATCTTGGCCAGTGGTGCGGATTTATTGGCGCGCGGTTATTGAGATCGTGTCATAGCCGCGATAGGCTTTGTCCAGGATTTGTGGGCTTGTAGGGTGACCATTAACTAGGGTATGTTTGGATTTGTACCGAATATTCTTTTACTTTTTATTACATTGTTTTAATTTCGTTTAATTTAGTTTTTAAAGGTTTTTGTGGTTGCCGACACACTTTTACATAAGGCGACCATCTCAGTCCTCGGGAGTAGC
>DWLI01004531.1:0-10788 GCA_018249915.1 Cecropterus dorantes dorantes
ACGATAAGGCAGACGGGCTACCTGATGGAAAGTAGTCACCGTCGCCTATGGACATTTGCAACACCAGGGGAGTCGCCTTTTTATATATGTATGTATGTACCAAACGATAAGGTAGACGGGCTACCTGATGGAAAGTAGTCACCGTCGCCTATGGACATTTGCAACACCAGAGGAGTCGCGGTGATTTAATGCGAATGTTTGTGAGGGTGTGTGTGTGTGTTTGTGTTTGTTACCCTTTCACGCAAAAACTACTGATCGAATTTCGCTGATATTTGACACACAGACAGTTTACGACCTGGATTAAGACATGGGATACTCATTAACGTGGTCGATGCGACTGAAGCGAGCGAAGCCACGAGAATAAGCAAGTATATATAATAAATGAATAAATAAATAACAATATTGACTAAATACACTAATACAGATTCTTTGCGCATCCACGGCAATATATTGATGGTTCAATATATTGCCGCAAGAAATATGAATTAAAATTTACCATTTAATTTATAAATTAATTTTAAATCAGACTAAACGTTACAATCAAGTTACAATCAAGTTGGGGAACCTTTTGTCCGTGTAAAATTGCAGTCTTTATTGCTCATTTGGAGCAATATTGAAGTAAATGCAATATTGCTATATTTGACGACCCGCGTGGCGGAGCGGTCACTATACCGGTCTGACACGCAGTGAATCCGGGTTCGATCCCCGGCTAGCCAGACATTTGAATGATGTGTTTAGATTCTGTCTGGGTCTGGGTTTTTGTGTATGCGTCTTTGTGCGTCCATGGCACCCGCGATACAGAAAAAAAGCCTAGTGTGGTGCTGTGAGCATAGAAAGCGTGTTTTCACCGGTTACAAATTTGTAAAAAAACTTTACTTAAGTACGGGGTCTGGCTAAATGCAAGTCACAGACGTACGTTACATATGTAGAAGGGTGTTCAGTAATTGATTCTCGTCCTAAATAATTAAAAAGGACCTGCCAAGTGCGAGTCAGACTCGTGCACGAAGGATTCCGTATATTATCAATAAAAACGGCAAAAAAACGTCACATTTGGTGTATGAGAGTCCCTGTTTAATATCAATTTTATTTTAATTGTTTATTTTAAAAATGAATATATTAATTAAATATTCTTTTAATATTTCAAGCGCCTACGTGTAGCCGTTATTAAAATCGACCAAAAAAATAACGTTTGTCATATCTGAGACCCCTTAAATATTTTTTTTAGTATTTGTTGTTAAAACGGCAACAGAAATACATAGATTATGTATTCTGTTATACATTAAAACGGTCTAGCTATCACGGGGTACATGGTTACAGACAAACGGACATAATTTTTTTTAATATATAATATTGAAGTAGCAAACGAGCATGCAGTCCACCTTTAATTGGTCACTGCCGCCCATGGACATCTGTAAGTAACTTCATGTAGAACATAAGTTCTATCTGAAGTCAAACACAGCGTTGCTACTCCCGAGGACTGAGATGATCGCCTCATGTAAAAGTGTGCCGGCAACCACACTCTTCCATCGAAACGCAAGAACTGCTTCACGCTAAATATAGGTGTGGCGGTGGTACTTCCCGGGTCGAACTACACTGGTTCTACCACCTGGTTGCTTACAAAGGGGACAACAATTTTACGATGAGAATGATGATTCAATACCAAGACCACTTACAGCTAAATTTCTAAAAAAACCTATCCAATTAACTTAATCGAATAGAGTACCAAAAGTTAAACAATAGCTTTTAATAAAGCAAGAGGCTTATAACCATACAGTATTCTCTATGGGTTTCATGTACTTATCATGGACATAACACATATGTTGGTATATGCGGTCACATTTATTAGGGATTGTTATCAACCACCGTACGGTCAGTCAATATTTCATGTGCGAATGGTCAATACGTTTATGTTTCTGTCGCTTTTCCGTTATTCATTTTATTTACGGACTTTAGTGCTTATTTTATTCAATATTCCGTTAATATTATTTTATTATAAAATCTTTGCTGTTTGGGATAAATTTTTATTTTTATCGGTAAAGTTTCGTGAGTTTTTAAAACATGTGCCACAATAGTTAATGAGAGAAGATAGTGAAAATCGATGCGTACTATTTCAAGGACAGCTATTTTCCTATACCTGTTACATTGTCGTTAAGACGCGTTTTTTACTATTATTCTACATATGAAACAAAAACAATTAAGAATTAAGCGTTTAGAGCTAATTTCAAACCCTTGAACTAGAAATTCAAGGCTGCCATTATCCTAACGAGATTAGCGGAAACAAAAATCAGTTATATTCTAAATCTAAACAGTTAAACACACGTAAGCGTGCAAAATGTTAGAAATAAAAGAAGAGTTTGTGAGACTAAAAAAAGAAGACGTGGGCTACTTGACGACTTTTCAGGCTACTACGAAAGTAGTAAGTGCTGCTGAGAAGTGGAAACGGAAGTCAGTGTCGATAGTGTCACCAAAATCTGGTCGTATCTTACGACAGAAAGATAAGAAACCAGAAGTGGTTTCCGCAAAATCGGAGCAAAATGCAAAAGAAAGTACAGGGTTTTTCTCTAGACTATTCGAAGACTTCAGAAAAGCTAAAGTGTCGGATTACACGTATCAACAATCAAAAGTGCGGAGAAACAGCTCATACAAACCCTTCTGGGCTACCAATGTCGCCCAAACGAACGATAAGCCAATTTTCAGTGTCGAAGCTGAAATTAGCAAAACTGCTATGGGCGTAAAGAATGCTGCAGTAACTAAAAAAGCTGTAGGTGCTGGAAAGGGCAATATTTTGAAGAATGCTAATCTCGTTTTTCAAAAAGAAGTCCCTTTACCAAAAGTTATTGTGCGTGATAGTTATAAAGTTGCACCTAAAAGCAACGAAAAGAATGAAAAGTCTTTAAAAAAGATGTCAATAGTTGAACAAAGTATGGAACATAAATTGAAAGTACCCCCTTTCTATAAGGGCAGTAAAATGTTCATGCCTACTGGAGAACAACTTTTCTGGGTTCGTTTATCTATTACTAATATATAAAAAAATACCTTTTGCCCGCGACTTTGGTTGTGTAGAAATTGAAAATGGTTCCAATCGAATTTTTAATTGGTTTTTAACGTCATTATAACACTAGCTGTGCCCCGCAGTTTCACCCGCTACTACATATGAAAAAAACAAACAGGCTGATGTTATAAAACCTATAGTTTTCCTCAGTAAATGGACTTGTAGCGACCGCCCGCTACTCATCAACAAGATGACGTCACCGTATTCTGAAACACTCTATCGAAGTTTTCTCAACATCCTGCATATATAAAAGTTCAGAACAGAAACTATCGGAGCACGGCCGCTCCCCAGGCATGATCACCTAACCTGGCGGGAGATCTTTGCCAAAGACTATTCAACACAAAAATATTTTTTCAATTCGAACCAGTAGTTGCAGATAAGCGCGTTCAAAAACTCTTTAGCATTATAATATTAATTAATAATTAATATGACAAAGATAGCATAGCTCTATTCTGGTCCCGAGTGTATACGGACAAAAATCTCTATGTCATACGTTTTTCTTAATTGTGGGATCAAACAGCCATGCGATGGGCGATGCTTACTCCGTTGCGTTTTACCGATGTCGTTAATAAATATACATAACTGGGTGTGTTATGCACGTACACACATATCGTGATGTTATAGCCTATAGCCTTCCTCAATAAATGAACTACTCAATACAAAAATAATTATTAAATTCGAACCAGTAGTTCCTGAGAGTAGCCCGTTCAACCAAACAATCTCTACTGCTTTATAATATTACTAGGTGTGCTACTATTAGTATAGATAATATATAATATATATACATTATTCCATTTTAATATAACACGCATTATTTTATTGATTTCTTTATTGCCGATAATTCGACCCAGTTAGTTTCACCGCGATCACGATCCATGCAACAGGCAAAACTGTTTCTCCGCGATCGCGATCCATACATCTGGATCGAATTATCGTCAAAAAGGAGTTATAAAAGTCGCGTATCGCTAGTGCCCGTTACATAATCCTTATGATCAATTCTGAGATAATATTAGTTTAAAATGTTGTTTCTCCGCAGCTCGGCGAGACTCGTCAATCGTCCTTCGGTCCAGCTTCCTACCAGGACTTCAAGGACATCCGCTCGCGTTGTCTCGCGGATGGGAGACTATTCGAAGATCCAGAGTTCCCCGCGATTGACCGCAGTTTGTACTACAAGGAACGGTTGGACCGGCCCATCACTTGGCTTAGACCTGGGGTGAGTACATGGGTGTAGTTATAGATTTATTAAGGGAGTCCCAACAGAGGCGATCGGCAACAAAAAAAAATCGTATAGTCGCAAATTTTTTGAAGTGAAACTTCTTTAGAATCGAAATTTGACACTCGATGAAACTAAAATGCGTTACGAAAACAGCTGTCTGCGCTAGAACTAGATGGTGCTGTATCCCTTTCTGAATCACTAACGATTTTACTGCATAACTTGTATAAGAGCTCAAGGTATGTTGGAAATAAAATGTCCGTCCTGTTTAAACCGAATATGGGCTTAATCGATTTTAGAAAAGCATAAGAATTAATAGTAGTACTCCTATGCTCAGGAATGTTATTTTTTATTTATTAATATTAAGTTTTATTTATTAATATTACTTCTACCATGTGTGAATTGCATACATACGACCTATCATATCTAAATCTTTGCATCAAATGAGTTTGTGGTGTAACTCGCTGTAAGATCTACGCAACGTTACTGTACACCACTTCGAAGGTAAGACTAGCTAGCTCGAGCTATGGGTGAGTCGAAGGTGCCTTCTACTTAACCCAGAAAACTGTAAACCCATCAGCAGTGGGTGAGCCTGACCGTATGGCACCTCGCATTTTTAGCATTCCTTCTGGACTCGATCATCCTGTCCATCGAGGGAGAGATTCGGTTTAGAGCTGAAATACTACCTTATCATAATACAAACTGGATACATTTTGGAAACGCTCAAGTTCTAGTAATAGAAACATATTCAAACCCTACTCTTGTTCTAACAGGAAATCAGCGAGAACCCACAACTGTTCGTGGAAGGTTACAGTCGTTTCGACGTGCAGCAGGGTGAACTCGGAGACTGCTGGCTGCTTGCTGCGGTGGCCAACTTGACGCTCCATAGAAAGTGAGTGTATGGCTGTGATTTCCAGATATTGACTAGGCTATAAGTATGCTTAAATGCAATGATTTTTGCATGGTGGTAGAACCAGCTAGTGATGTGCCGGATTAACGGATATTCGCGATTGAGAAAGATCCGTATCCGTATCCGCAACTTTTTAGGCGGATCTCAAACGAATGTTTAATACCTATTATTAAATTTATATTATTTATAAATTCTAAATGTACATAGGCGACTAGGTAGCTATAAATTAGTGTATAATTCCATATTGTTTATTAATATCACAAATTTAGCTCATATTGGAAAAATTAAATATGTTAATATTATATTTATGTTACTATATATTATTACCGTGTACTTTGCAACGATAGGGAAAAACGTAAACAAGGATTGTTTTAGTAAAACGTAATAACCCTACACAAAGGGAATAGGCAGAATCATGTTAATAAAGCAACTGTCGTTCAAGGACACGCGCATAAAGTAAGTGAATTTGGAAGAAGATTGAGATCCGTATCCGCAGATCTAGAGAGCAATGATCCGCATTCGCATCCGCAGATCTAGACACCAATGATCCGCATTCGTATCGGTATTCACGGATCTATTATTTTAATGATCTGGTACATCTCTAGAACCAACACTGTCCGACCGAGGAGGACTATCGCACCTATTTCTAACTGGTAACAGTTGTTGCGTTTCGTTGGGAGGATATGAATGCCATTGTCATGTGATCCATATACTTTGCATGAATAACACAATAAAAAAACACATTTTGCAGGAGAGCCAGTTAAAAATAGATAATGCTTTTTGTTTTAATCATATTAATGAATTAAGTATACATGAAAAAATTAAAAGACCATCAGCCACAGTGGCGTTAGATCACTAAAAAGAACGAAAGAAAGAAATAATATTTATTCACGAAGAATATTATCCACAGCACTGCAAATTAAACTGAACATAAATAAAAGAAAAACAACATAACCTATAACAAAACAACAAAAAAATAAATGTCCCGCGCTGTGACATAATAGCATCGTGAAACGGACGAAACTCGCCCGAAATTGTGTCGGACTAAGTTTTAAATTATAAAATAATATAAAAAATTACAGCTTTATATTTAAATTAATTAATTTTGAATTATTCATGCAAAGCTGCGATATTTTTATATGCTCATTAGTTTCCTCTGTTATATGAAAAGTATCAAGGTCACAACCACGCATGGTATTTCAATCCATTATCAAAAACGTTATATCACATCCAACCTACAGCTTCCTGTTACAAGGACGCTCGGTCGTTTCGATAAGATAAGTGTTGCCATAATAAACATAATTAATTATACGTGCAATATGTTACGAATTGATATTGTCCTAGTCTATTGATAATGCGTAGTAAATGATAATTGTAATGATAAATTTAATATTTGATTGATTGGCTCATTGTAGTCATGCAAACGAGCATGCAGTCCACCTGATGGTAAGTGGTTACTGCCGTCCATAAAAGCCTGTTATCAATTCTAGATAAGATCAGAGTTTAACGTGAAGTTTTTTAGAGATGCGTTGCTACCTAAAAAATTTTTTGGCAAATTTGAAATTGACCATACATGCATTTCTGTTTTTCAAGACCAAGCTGGTATAAAGTTTGGAGGCATTAGGCATGACCGCCACACTATTTCTGCCTCAAAACGACAGTATTAAGTGCTGCTGTGTTCTGGTCTGAAGAGTGTGGTAGGGAGATATACTTATCCGAGGCATTCCAACTTAGTCCTCAGACGGTAGAAATGCATCTGTGGGCAACCTCACACAAGGCTATTAAATCTTTGTCGTCTTTGGGCTGCATGCTTGTTTGCTACTTTGATAATATCATATATGTAAAAAATAAGACCCTTTATTTAAATGTTATTTGTAATAAAATGTAATATTTATTTCAGGTTGTTCTTCCAAGTGGTTCCCGATGATCAGAGCTTCGATGAAGACTATGCTGGTGTCTTCCACTTCCGGTATGTTCATGTTTGAATCGTGGTACAAATGGTATAGTTCATCCGGGAGGTAACATTGTCACACCTATTTCTAGCGTGAGGTAGAAGAGTGTGTTTGCCTGCTGCCATATGTTTGTGGAGCACGGCAGTGATCGAACGAAGCTTCGGTCCGAAGTCAGGTCTAAATGTACCACAATGGCACGGTACTTACAATTTCTCTAATGTACCGCTATTTATTGACGTGACACAGGCGCACCTGATTGTTCGCGTGGCGATCGCCACGCCGTATTTATTTTTGCACCATCTGTTATAGATTTGGGAACTATTACGTACCGAACTAACCTAAGGGGGTTATTTTCCTCGTAGACAGCGTTATTTTCATCATGCTATATATCTAGTTTCTGTCGCAATCCTGCCTTTTATGCATATTATTTGTACGCACACGATGTTTCACATCTGCCAGGCGTCCCGTGTTAATTTTTATTTGTCTATTTCCAGTTTCTGGCAGTACGGTCGCTGGGTGGACGTGGTGATAGACGACAGGCTGCCCACGTACCGCGGCAAGCTGGTCTTCCTCCACTCTTCGGAGACCAACGAGTTCTGGAGCGCTTTGCTGGAAAAGGCTTATGCTAAGTGAGTATATTGCACCGTATACGATAGCGAGGACTTTACGAGATATGCCAAGAGATGGCGTTACGTGTACTAAAAATTTCTACCCTCATAGCCCTATAGTAGATTCTTATGCCGTGGGTGCGATGGACACACAACGCATTAACTAAATTCATCATTTAGATATAGCCCGATCTATGTAGACATTCAAAATATCATAAATTTGCAGAGCTAAAAAATACTAGGATATTCAACACACATATAAATGAAATGTGAGAAGTCCCCAACAATCCCAGACCGGAAAAATTAAGGTAAGGTAAAGGTCGCAAATATTGGGATTTTTGTGCTTTTAAGCCAAACGGTAAGTTTTATCATAAAAATAAATTAGGCAAAAATTGTAGATCATTTTATCTATAAAATTGTCACTACACTTTTGTTTCGGAGATATAACTATTAATAAAAATAAACACTGACACTGATTTGAATGCAGATGTTTCCGGGCAATATAATATTAAACATTGGTATATAATTTTAGTATTGTTTTCTATTGCGTCAGTAGTTAAAATTTTAGTACTATTTTCTTGTACATTGTACCGATTAAACGTCTCTACATTCCAGGCTGCACGGGTCCTACGAGGCCCTCAAGGGCGGTTCAACATGCGAGGCGATGGAGGACTTCACCGGCGGTGTGACCGAGATGTACGACATCCAGGAGTTGCCGCCCAACTTCTACACCATCCTCCTGAAGGCGTACGAGAGGAACTCGCTCATGGGATGCAGTATTGAGGTGAGGACGATACTCATAGCATTTTCATTATCAGCGTCATGATTTTATTATACGATCAACCAAAGAATAGCAATAAAATTGACCTTGAAGTGAAATGTTTTATCTAAATGTAAGGTTAACAAAAAAAAATTCTAAATTCTAACTTTAATTATTTCTATATTAGTTGTATATACAAACTATACTAATTTGTATATTCGTCTTCTTTGTCTAAAACTAGCTGTGCTCCGCGGTTTCACCCGCTATTTAATAATAAATAATAATAATAAAACAAATAAATATAGCGTGATGCATGGGCATCACGCTATATTTTTTTTCCTCCTCGACAAATTCACTATTGAACACAAAAATAATTGTTTAATTCGAACCAGTAGTTCCTGAGATTAGCCCATTCAACCAAATAAACTCTACTGCTTTATAAAATTAGTATAGATTACTTGAAGATTAACATGTTACTTACACGGTTTGTGTTCAAAATAAAATAATATAAAATAAACAAACTATATGTTACCCTCCCCAGCCGGACCCGAACATCCTAGAAGCGGAGACCCCAGTAGGCCTGATCCGAGGCCACGCGTACTCGGTGACCAGGGTCAAGTACGTGGACATCGAGACCCCGGGGCGCGCGGGCAAGATCCCCCTGCTGCGGCTGCGGAACCCCTGGGGGAACGAGGCAGAGTGGAACGGACCCTGGAGTGATAAGTGAGTGATAGATGTGGCTACTGTCTTTACGATGTATGTAAACGGCGCGTCGATTATGTATATTATATTTGCATTTACGCACAAATAGTATGCCAAACAATGACGAATATGTGAACGCTACGCGCGAATACAATTGCAGCGTTAATGATGATGGCATGATTGCAGCGAGATGTCACTGCATTCCGGTGATGTATGTGCACGTCGCACTAGATGGTCGCGAATAGTTTGCCGTACAATGATGAATACGTGAACGCCGCGCGCGAATACCAACTCAGCAAAATAGACGAACATTGGAAGAACATTGACGTTTACAATAAACGTAAAAAAAATATTACATATTTTTTTGTTCCAATTTATTTTTTATCAAGAGGGATAAAAAATCAATTGGAACAAACATCATATTATTAACAATCTTTGTTATAATAAAAATGTTTATTAAGAAAAAATTGAAAACATAGTTTATTACATAAATATATGGTAAGAAATACTTAAATAGTCGTAACTAATGACATATAAACAATTTATTAATTCCAGGTCTCCTGAGTGGCGGTTCATCCCGGAATCCGAGAAGGAGGAATTGGGTCTCACGTTCGACGATGACGGTGAATTCTGGATGTCGTTCAAGGATTTCACCCAGCACTTCGACAGGTAATTGGTTGTTTTTATATTTGTTGAAATAATTGGTGTTATTTGTAACAAAACTTTTATACGCAAATTGAATGTATTTAGGCATTAGGCGCGGCTTCTGTAATCAATGTTTAAATTGTCATATGACCAGTATATTTTATATGAGACCTTTTATGTGAAACATAGGTGCTCGTAAACCTGATTTTTGGCGTGGCGATCGCCACACCGTATTCATTTTTGCGCCATCTGTTATACATTTCGGAAGATTAATTCATTAAGTTCCTGTCGCAATCATGTATTTTTATGTAATTACTTGTACGAACACGATGTTTCACATCTGTCAGTCCCGTGACGGCTATTTTTTACATAAAATTGTATATAAGACTTATTTTCACGTATTATTTGTAAATGATTTGTCTAAACATATGACAATATTACAAAGGAATCAATTTTAAAATAGAAAGTCGTTCTAATAGGTTTATACTCTTTCCTAAGTTTGAAATTTGAAACGACGTAAAATAAAATTAGATACACTAATTCCTAACTAATATATTGTCAATCCAGGGTGGAGATTTGCAACTTGAACCCCGACTCGCTGGACCCGGAAGAATGTCCCGAGGGATGCACCAAGAAATGGGAGATGTCCGTCTTCGAAGGGGAATGGGTTCGAGGTACGAACTAAGTTCTTTATTAATTAGTAGTTATTTTCTAAACATTTTTCTATTTCTGGCTTTCACTTAGCAGTAACATACTATCAGTATTTAGCCTTGGTCGTGTTATCCGGCCTTCTAAAGGAACTGCGCCTAAATATGATTTTATTAATAATTTGAGAAAAATAATTAACGCGGTAGAACTTATTGTAGTTCGACTCTGGAAGCTGGTTTACCAGGTGGTAGAACCAGTGTAGTTCGACCGGGGAAGTACCACCGCCACACCTATTTCT
>DWLI01004532.1:0-10787 GCA_018249915.1 Cecropterus dorantes dorantes
AAGTGTGGCGATGGTGCCTCTCAAGTCGAAACACTAAGTTCTACCACCCTTACTGTAACTTGATTACATTATAACAATGTAATATATTTCTACAACACATTTGCAAAAAGAACTCATTTCACGTCACAGTTAGAATACAAACAGATGTATTACAACTACAAGTTTTCCTACAAGCTTCAAAACATTTGCAAACAACACTCCCATATCGATCAATGTGTGCAAAACAGTAATATCAATCAAAACGCAATGCCTGTGTACACAAGGAAGACTAATTTGTAGGTAGCGACGGTGTAGGCTTACTGGTCCGCAATAATTTGAAGCTATTGGCTTAAGCTTGTTTGCGCAATAGTTTGTTACTGATTACTTCTAGTGGAAAATACCTGTTCCCTATTAGGCAAATCAACTGGTAGGGAAAACCTCACTACATTAATGTTTACAGCTCTCAACTTAGAAGATAGCCGGCGATAATGGTAATTTCACGTTAAGGAGATTTCAGACATATTTTTAATGTCTACTTTTTTTTACTACGACATAGTAGTGTATTTCTTACGTAAGCATCATTAGAAAGATGATAACCCAATATACGATTTTCGAAATCTCACACTGAAATTTATACTGAAGTCATTACTTATAAAAAAGACGAGAGAAAGTTTTGTAAAGGAACCTAAATTATGTTTGAGATTTATATGAAATATTGCAACATATCTAGGAGTTTACGAAATTGCAATCAGCCAGCTACTCAGTAAATAATCGGTGAACTAACTAACTTTCTATTATTTTATAGGTACTTTTCTTAACATGTATTTACTCGCGCCTAACCCACACGACAGGAAAAGAATTAAACCGAATTTTCCTCTCTCATTCTGTGACAACACCCATGCCCAGCGGTGAGTTGGTAATAAGAATGAAGATAATTATGAAGACCAGTGATACATCTTTGGTGACCGATTTTAAAATATCTGAACACCTGTGCTCTTGGACATCAATTAATTATGAACATTAAGATTTTTAATGATAATTAACTTATATGTTAGCAACTGCGCAGGCATGGTTGACTGAAGGACCCCATGGGGCCAGGGTTACCGGTAGATAGAATTAAAGCAAAATTTTTTGTAAAGTACATAAACATTAAATCTTGTGCTATACTAATAGTATTACACAAGATTTAATTTTGCTAAGTGTAGTAGTGCTTATTAGCACTTATTCTATTAGTGACTGTGCCCCTTGATTTCTCCTGCTTTTATGTACTTTATGTTCTTTAACGACCTGTGGCGGTCACCATACCGATCTGACATGCAATGGGTCCTCGATTTGATCCCCGGCTAGACAACAGAATGATGAATTTAGATTCCGTTCTGGGTCTAGGTGTTTGTGAATTCGTGTCTGTCTGTGGTACCAATGACACATGAAAATATCCTAGTTGAGGCTATGAGTGAAGAAAGTGCTTATTAAATTATAATAACTTTTAAGTACCTACTTACAATTTAATGAATGGAAGCCTAATGTTTTATCAAGATACGAATTATATGTACAAATCTTTGAAGACTTTAAATTAAATTCAATAGTATTGCGTAGGTATCGAAATAGGTTCTCCGGAAGCCATCAATTTTTCGTACAGGATTATTGTACGCCACCTACTTTTCAAATTAACCGTTGGTCGGATTGGAAACCTCATTTACGGCTATACAAATAGGAATCCACCTGATGTGAATTTCTAATTTGTACTCCGTCTCTGAAAATCCTATATATCATGTTTGTGCAAGTTATCACTTGGCAGCCCTACGTCGGTCCAATGTTTATCATGAATTATTTATCAACTGCAATTTAAATAAATTACGGATCCAACTGGATTAATACCAGAACACGTGTGGGTTATACAAATATACTAGTATAATGTCATTTTAATGCAAAGTATTTTGACATTGTAATTGATACCATTGTGGTGTCAATGTGTCAATTGTTTGAATAGTATTTTGTTATTGTTCACTAGTATAAGGTGGTGTTAATGGGTAGTCTGGATTAAAAATAAAATTCATGTCATATGACCACAGGTAGCAGCAGTGTAGCGTATCTTGCCAAACATGCCTTATGTTTAGGCAAATGTAAGGTAACATACTGGAGCTAGCCTTTTATTTCCCATGTAATAAATAAGATGATTAAAAAAAAAAGTTTTACAAAGAAAAAAGACAAACCCGCTGAGTTTCTTGCCGGATCTTCTCAGTTGAGGTCATCTTCCGATCCGGTGGTAGTATAAGAAAAAATATTGTAAATGACAATTTGTAAGTGCCCTCGTAGGCCTATACAAAATAAAGACATTTCATTTCATTTCATTTCAGGCGAAGAGGCGAAATTATGGGGAAAGGGAGCGTCCGGGCTAGATGACAAAAAAACATCGTATACATTTATATATGTACACTGGCATAATTATACAGAAATTTTCAGAAAAAATGACGTTGCTTTTGTCAACATATTGACCTACTACAGACCACCTGTCACCTCTCAGACTGGAAGGGATATACGAGTAAACAATAATCTACCGCAAGTCAGATTTGAAAGACTTCACAAGCCTTTGAAACCTTTTTATTAAACAACTCTTAGGTATATACGCGCCATCACTATGTTTTACTTCAGTTTACAATCAAGTGATAAAAAATTCTTATGTTTGACTTGACAAGTATTTTCTAACTTTATTTATGAAATAATAAAATGAATGTTACTTAATTTATTTTTGTTTTTCGTGAAAATTTGCCGCAGTTAGTACATTTATTTGAGTTATATATAATAAAAAATATTATATTTTTATATTTCGTGTACGTAAACAATTTCAGCTTTTTAAACCACTATTTTAAAAAAAAAACCTCAAAGTATGCATACTTAATATATTAAAATAAGTCGATAAGAAATATCTAATTTGCATTTAAAAACGACCTATTTTCCATTTGACAAACAGGAGCCATTGAAAAGACACTATCTAAATTGGCCTATCCTAGAAACGAGTCGATTGGTATCATTAGACTGGTTGAGATTGTTCCCAGGTGCCGGGAAAGTGTGCTAATAAATTACTTTAAGTGTATCACTAGCAGTTAGTTTCATTAAAACTCATATATATACTTAATACGCTATAAGTTCTTATCAAAGTATAGGATAACCGATTTCATAAACTTCAATACACTAAATAAATACAAGTAAATTAGTAGCCACCAGTAACAACAATGTAATTAAAATAAATAAATTAATTAAATAAATCGCCGACAGAAACCATTAAAAATATCGATCTAAGTCCGCTGCTACAATGATGTTTCTTTTTTAATACTCTTTAAGCAGTATTATATTTCATGTTCTTTTTAATGCAAGCGAAATTTGCCTCTATAATAACAAAATAATAATTTAAAAATTGATAATTGCATGTTGTTAGTTAAATATATATTTAGATAATTTTATACTACACAATCTAAATCAACAGTTATTTGTTCACAGTTAATTGATTCAGAATTTCAGATATAATATATAATATATAAATGGTACGATTTTAGGAAGTATGTGACAATTTTTTTTTTTCATTTAATAGCTTTTATTTTATCAAAACGTTATCATAAAAATGTCCCTTTCTCGTCTTTCCTTTTCTACCTGTAGGCATCATACTTAGAGATTATATTACCTATGTCACTCCGAAAATGGAAACGAAACCGACACACATGTTAAATTCCGTCTAGTTCTTTGGGTTGTACAGTGTGCCAAAGAAATACATATGCTCGAAAAACATTACCCTCCTTCTGGCGCGGTCGGGTATATTGCAAAATAATTTTGTATTCAGACTCACCCAAAAGTATTTTTTTTAGTAAACATTACATCTTAGCGAGTATTATAAAAGTACACATTGTTGTCTCCGGATTTTGCCTAAGCCTAAGCTTACAAATGGCTAATAGAACCATTTACCTACTACACTGTAACTTTACACACCCTCTATCACCGAATTACCTCCGACCGATATAGAGTTACTCGTCGTAATTAATTAACTCAATATTATGAGATACGTGTACACCGTCTTACAAAATATTTATACGCGGAGGGGAACTGCCGGCAGTTAAATTTGTCTTATAATTTGCAATATGGAATTTATAATCAAATTGCGAAAACAGCCATCAACGTTCAAACACAATATGGTTATCAGTCACAGTATATATAGTAGTGTAGTTACTTAGGAAAATGGTAATGACTTATACAGTTCCTGAATTTTAAACTGTGGTTGTTACACGTATTCTTCCAAGGTGGTAGAACGTTTTGTAGTTGGCGGCTGAAAGCAACACTACCATATTTCTGTCTAATAACAGCAGTGTTATACAATGATGTGTTCTAGTCTGAAGGTTCGGAATATTTACTTTTTCGAGAAGTTCAATCTTCGCCCTCAGAATGGCAATGCATTAATAGCTACCAAAATGATTTGATTTGATTTGTTTTAACCTCAGATAAGACTCTGAACTTATCTGAGATTGATTACAGATATCATGTGCGGCAGTGGTCACTTACCATCAGGTGGATTGCATGCTCGTTTGCTGCTTTCATATTATAAAAAGTACGATACGTATCACGTGAGTTACATGTAAATAAATAAACTTTATTCCAAGTATCTTTGAATACAGTGATAAATATTTTTTGGCACGAGTTCGACAGTCATTATGACAAATGCATACTGGATTTATTTGTTTAAATTAAAACCAGCAAGGCGTCCTAAAAACATCACTCAAACGCTAATCCACCCACGACGCGGATGCGGCGACCATTTCGGAAATACGTGTGGCAATAATGCATTATTTTTAACAAGAAAACTATTTTCTTTACCACGTAACATAGCAACTGTCTAAACGATTGGATTTCCCAGTTAAAATAAAACTTTATCAATACCGAATATAATCCAAACATCTACATTCTAAGAGGTAGTAGTTAAAGTGTTTTATCAGTCCGTTGATACACAGACCGAATATTTGTTTATAGAGCGTAACGTAAATACAAGCCGACAAATTTTCAGTATTTACATTACACGATAGTGCGGAAAAGATAAAAGAGCGTGCGTCTACTTACAAGGGTTTCCAGTTGGTTATCACAAACGAAACTAATATTTTATTGCGGACTTTTTCATTTTCTGCATGTGAGGGCGCGAGTTGCTCGACCCGCCCGATGTTCTCTACTGAGCGACGACCGCCTGTTGCTTCGAAACGCTGTACTTAAAGTCTTATTTCGAATTAACTTTATTGCTAGGACATAATCCAGTGAAGCTAAACTGGAGAAGGTAAACACTACCTTAGAAAAGGGACATTGTTGTTTTTAATGGATAACACATAACGCTGTTTTTAATTAATGATAACAATATACAAAAACGCTCGTTTTACGAGAGAAGTAAAAATAAACAATGTTTTTTATTTTAATTTTTAATTAATGAAGTATTATAGAAATTAGAATACCAAATTTCTAATTCTAAAATAACATAATGAGGTTACAATATAAAATATCTCTGTAACTGAAATTGATCAATTTTGAATTGTGCGGTTATTCATGCAAAGCAGTATAATACTTTAGCTTATGTTCATAAACCTTTAAAAATAATATGATTGATATACCTTTAAAACAGATATTTAAAAAATAAGACGTTATGAAAAAATGTGCGAAAGAATGTACTGTGTTTAAAGATTTATAATTTTAAATGATTGTTGCAATGTTTTTAGTGTCATCAAATAGAATCCACATTTTTCGATTCTACGTCTCCGTGGAACTAATTGAAAATTTTGTAGCTAGGTATGCCTATTGGCATTCAACCCTATACCTGGTAGGTATTAACAAGAATTAATACCAATAGTGCTTGGTGACTTGACGTTTTTTTAAATAAATATTATAAATGCCTATAAATCTTAAGATAGGCTTTTAAGCACTTTTAAACAATGGCAGGCTTGTATTACTTTAAACTGCACTGGTTAATCCAATTGTTATCAAGACGATTCAGCGTTATCAAACAATTTTGTACGAAAATTTAATCAAAGTGACTATTTTCACGATAAATGCCATCCCAAACAGACACTTCAATAGGACTTATGTAAAGATCAAACAAACAAAAATATTTATTAAAATTTGACCACAATATTGAGGGTTCAAAACAAAATAAAGTTTAATCAACCTCAGGGATTGTTTGCGCGATAGCTGCCGTAGTTTTTAATAGTTTGCTGTTGGAATTTACATATTCCTTTGATAAGTATCAAAGCGTACACGATTTTAATATGATAACATACCTAACATCAAATAAATAGTATGATAGTATTTACTCTATCCCATTCAATGGGTACGTATTCCAATATCAAGCATGTTATAAAGGTTGATTGTAGTTGTTTCAAAGATGTTTATATTTGGGATATTAATATACTAGAATATTAGTCTGAGAGACTGTATTCTAGTTTCCCAACTATTATTCTGTAACTATGACAGTCTAAAACAATCTTAACTTTGCGATAGTCCTTAAGTTTTTGAGACTTAACGTGAACCCAATGATGAGATAGAAATTACTCGTACTATACTGTGATCGTATAGGATTAAAAGTAAAATTAATTCAACAATCCCTTGCCATGATCAGGTCAGATAAATAATTCGACATTTTAATATAACGCACCGACGAAACCTTAGAAATTTTATTAAAAGTACAGTTAAAAGGAGATTATTTCGGGACTCACTTTTGTACATAAATGTATTAAATTCACTTACATCGGGAAATATTATCCGTATATTGCAGGGTATAAATATTTCAGATAAGAAAATTATTAAAACGAAAATGTTGCGTAAACTTTTATGTAATGAATGTAATTGGTATATCTACCAAAACCCTTTAAAACAGAACATCGCAATGAACAGATTTACCGTAAATACAACATATACATACATTGTACTCAAAATATAATAATAATAATATACTTTAAAATATATTAAACATATCGACTTACCAAAACGCAGGAGTGTGATAAAAAAAAAAAAAACTAGTCACATCAAAGTTGTTGTTGTCCGTTTTAGAAGCTTGAACGATAAGTCATAAGATATATTTTCATAAGTTCCACATTGTTATACCATAGTACTTTCTGTTCATGTACGTTTAGCGTTCAATACGCCCACCAGTGTACCATGCCACACCGTGTTTACTTGTAGACTGCTCGTATGGATAAATAATCGTTGTATAAGGTATTAATACACAGTCGCGCGGCACTGTACAGCATTTCCTATTTTTTGTTGTACCTACTTAAACAATGTTGAACATTCCGAAACTTATTTTTTTTCAAATTGTACTCACAAGCTAAACGTTTAAGTACAGGAGCCGAATAGTATAATCCCTCTTCATATGAATGTAGAATAGTGTAAGATCATGGCACCGACTCTGAATATAGTATAACTTCCCTTCATGCAGATGTAGAAAGCGAATAAGGGATAAATTCATGAGATGAGCACATGGGCGTAGCCACGTACGGGTAGGGGGAGGGGACTCCCCCGCCTAGAAGAGCGGTAAATTGAAAAAAAAATACGTGCTCATAAGCATTTTATTAAAAACGATAAGTGAAATGAATAAAAGAACTTTAAAAAAGGAATGAGAGTAATTAAAGAAAAAATATAAGCAGAATTCTCTCGGGCAGAGCTCTCCTTAGTGGATTTATGGTGTATGAAAGTTAAAGTGACACTGTTAGTGTGATATACACAATCGATAGAGAATCCTGGCTACGCCCTTGGATGGCCATAGTTTGTTAATTATTCACAGCGGTTATCAGAATACGGTTAAATACGGATAATACGGTTAGCAATACGCAGAATCAGACGTAATCGGTTGGCGTTGCAAGCGTTTGCATCAAGCGTTAAAACGTTACCTATACTCGTATGTATGTATGCGTTGGTAACGCTAGGCCACAAAACATTCGTTTGGCACTACAAGATTCGTTGTGCACAACAAGCTAAAAGCGGATTTAAACAACTTGCGCTACTATCTGCGGAGAGTTTTCGTGGTTTCATAAGATTTATAAGATAAGTCACGAATATTTGCGCTAAAACGCTTAACGCTTACGCTTGCAGCGCCAAGCAAAAAACGCTTGAAAAAATGTTTCGTGGCCCTCGGTTTATAAGGCTAAGGAATTCTGCTGCAAATTGTAGCTGATATTTGCTCAACGTGGTGTTCGTGGCCCTGGAGTCAGAGTAAAGGCAGCGGTACTGTAAAATATTTAGGAAAACTACAGGAGCATATTGGAACATGGAATTCTGCCTTGTAATAAAGAGTTGTTTTAGTTTGAGCAGAGGCATAAGATAGAGACACAAAACGTTCCAAAGTCATCAGGCGCATCAAATAAGTGCGGTCTCAGGTAAAATATTGATTCTATTTATAGCTGACGAAGGAGCATGTCCACTGATTGTAAGTGGTTACTGCCACTCAGGGACATCTGTAAATATCTTACAGAACAGGGGTTATATCTGTCAATCACAGATGCGTTGCTTCTCCTGAGGACTAAGATGGTCGCCGCATGTGAAAGTGATTCGGCAGTCTCACTTTCCAAGGAAACGTAGGAACTGAATCACGCTAGAAATAAAGGTGGTGTCCATATCTCCCCGGTTGTACCACACTGGTTTTACTACCTTTCAAATTTAAGTAACATTTTTATCGACAAAACGCTGTTTATCCGAGCAATCGTGTCATAAACTATTACTGTACCTTCTTAATGCATATATTTCTACTAAAATAAATCTACAGGATTAATATTATCTATGTATATTCTGTAAGTTTAGTAACGTTTAATGTTTAATTCATTAAAATCCACTCTATCAAAACTTATGACAATTATGTTACCTTCGTCTTAACGTTAGGTTCTGCTGGTTCTTAATAAATCTCATTTATATTACATAATTTCAAGGGCAAGTGTCGTTATTGAAACAATAATTTAGCACGTCGTCTGAAAATTTGACATAGACACATTTTGGCCATATATTTGAAAAATAAATTTAAATTTATTCGCACTATGTTCGTAGTAGCCCATCTCTTTGATTAAACTTACTTATTTACTGATTCTCGAAGCTATTTGATCCTATTTGACAGGCTTGAGTGAGGTAAAGGCCTTAGTACACATATTCGGCTTTCCTTTGAGACTTTTACTTAAAATGAAACGTATCAGTATACCCATATACTTTGTATACATACATTGCATGTAACCGATGTTTTACCATATTGCACATGCAATGGCTGTGATAAGATCTGATCAGTCATTGAGTTATATTGTACCATTATAACTTGTATAATCACTTCAATGTGGACTTAATATGACTTACAAAGGAGAAACGCTAAAGCATTTTTTAATTACAAATATAATCACAATATTTTTTACTTAATGATTAATTGTCGTTGTGGTATTGAGTATTACATTGTGTACTACATCTCAAATTATCCCATAGAACAAATATATGAACTCAAAACTTTTGATTATGCGCAAAACTCAGATATTCCCCTCGATCCAATTATGAAAAATGAAGAAACGCAAGCTTGTATAACAAATCCCAGGGGAGCTAAAGCATTTTATTAATATTTTATTTCATCAACCCTGTCCGGCCTCTCTGCTGGGAACGTATGCCCTGACCAAATGAAAGAGGCTACGGCCTAGCTTACCGCGAAGACCTAGTGTAGATAGGTATACTTCACACCTTGAGATTTTTTTTTGTCGCAACATATGCTATCTGGGCAGTTTTACCTCTAAAACATAGGCTTAACAGATGCTCAAGTTATAAATTCTAATTTCTTCTGAAACGCAAGAAATGCTTCACGGTATGTATATGCGCGGCGGTGGTACCTCCCGGGTCGTACTACACTGGTTCTACCTGTTAAAATAACCTTAATGTTTGGTTCGCACTCAGTGTTGTTGAAGTATTGGAACTTCAATGTTTGAGTAGATCTATTTACCTTTTTTGCCCTGAAAAAATGTATGCGTATAGACAAGTTTATATATAACAATACCGCGTAAGTGATATTTTGTAACTTGTGAGGAGAAACAAAATAAGTACTGTATATTTTGTATGAAATTCTTTAGACAAAATTTAGTTTTTTATCTCTACTGAAAAGTTACCAAATATATCAATTGCGTGGTATTGTAACTGTACATTTTGTATGAAATTCTTAAAACAAAATTTACAGTTCTTTATCTCTGCTTAAAAGTTACCAAATATCACTTGCGCGGTATTGTTATATAAGCGACGATACATACATACGCTCGAAAAACATCACCCTCCTTCTGACGCACTCACGTTAACATCAAACCATTAACCTTTTGAGGTTTATTGCTGCGTATGTGCCTCTTTTAAAGAGGGTATAAAGAGATTTTTAAAGAGGGTAGTAGCAAAGAAGGAAAACGCTGCTGCTTATTTCCTGAATTTTGTCTCTAAGTTCCTATTATATCACAAAGAAGGAACACGCTTATCTTAGTAACGCTTAACCTGTAAAATATAAATATATACAATGGTTGCTGGTTGCTATGGACGTACAAAGACACAAACACCCAGACCCAGACAGAAATCTAATACATCTTTCAGATGTCTGTCTGGCCGGGAATCGAACCCGGAGCGGAGCGGTCGCCGTGCTAGTCTGGCACTTAGTGAGTACTACGTACCAGACCGGCACGGTGACCGCTCCTCCACTCGGGGCGTCTATATTTATGTATGTAAAGGCACAGAACCTTTATCAGTGTGTTTACCATTACTTGTCTGCGACTCCATATTAAGGTATAATGTAGGCAGGC
>DWLI01004533.1:0-10787 GCA_018249915.1 Cecropterus dorantes dorantes
AGTTCCGAAAAATCGCTCAAGTGGATTCAGAGATTGCCCAGAACAAACAGACAGACAAAAATTTTAGTAATTGATATTTTGTTATCAGTATCGTATATACATTTAGTAAATGTTTTGTACTAACATTTTCCTTTATCTAATACTAGGCATCAGTTTCATCTAGCACTACAAAGCTTTATCTTTCTGTGATAGTCAATTACAATGACTAAGAGTAGTAGACCTCATGCAACTTTGAAGGGACCTTTGCTGCATTTTATTCTACAGAGAACCTTCCACTAAGCTAACTGCTCCTAACCAATATAACGTCGATAACGTGTAGTGATAAATTATTTATCTCTAATACGTTTTAATAAATCGCACAGAATATGATTTTGAAATATGCAAATTAATTATACAACTTCACAGGAAAATTATATTCAATGATGAATGAAATCAACATGGAGGTGCAATCATTTGAAACAGATTTGCATAATAAGAGGTAAAATATTCGAATTAGTCACACGAATCGTAAAATTGAAATTTAAATATTTGATCAATGTGATTAGTTAATTATTACACAAACTACCAGCTATTATCGATTTTAAAATATCGTTTAGATTACATTAATAGAAGTGACTTTTCGGTAAACGTTTTTAAATGTATTCAGATACGTCTTGAAGATTTTATTCGTTTTAGTAGAGAGTTACTTAAAGTATTCAGGCAATTATCTGACGATTAATTCAGAGTGAAAATGGTTTTTATTTTTATGAGACTGAAGAAGCTAATGAGCCTGAACGTCCACCTGATGATGAGTACTCACTACCGCCGATGAATATATATCTGTAAGCAGCTTCATAAAGAGTAGAAGTTCTATTTGAAGTAAGTCATATATGTGACTGACTTCAAAAGAACAGAAGTCACTACTTCTGAGAACTAAGGTAGACGTATCGACTGATTGAGACGGCAACCACACCTTTTTATCAAAACAAATATGTTTTAATGAAACGATAGAAATACGTATGGCAGTATTACCTCAACGATACAACCTTATCTACGTATAAGTTATGGATAATTGAAAAATGGCCAAGAGCGAGTCAGATCACGTTTATTGTATGGGAGAGCCCTCCCCCCCTCCTCTTATTTTTTTTTGTATTCTATCTGAAGTATAGTGTTCTGTTGTTATAGCGGCAACAGAAATATATATATATATATATAATGTGTAAAAATTTCAACTGTCTATCTCTCACAGATCATGACAACAGCCTGGTGACGGACAGACGGACAGCGGAGTTTAAGTAATAGGGACTCGATACAAAGCCCTAAAAACATGCCTCAAATCAAAAAGTTCTTCCAATTGATACCCTCCTTCATTCCCTTATATTCTCTTCATTTAAGTTAGACGAATAACTATTTTGCCCAAAAACACTTACAAAATCACACAAACTATTTGCGATATTATTCTAGAGTTATTCGACCAAAAGCAGGACTCCGTTCTGAAATTCTACAAGCAGACTCTAAAATTAATATCTCGCTGCAGTCTTTAGCAAAAGCACAATGTTTGACTAAATTTATTGGGGCGTAACGGTTGTAGGCTACTCGGAAGACCAAAAACAAAAGATATACCGTCCGTGTTTTATCATCCGGGTTTGTTTGTTTGGATACGATGTATTTATGTTACCTATACGGATATATATTTTTTGCTGCGTGCTCGCTGTATGATAAATTACGGCACAGGGCCGCCTGAATGCAAATCTTTCGAAGTAGGTCAACGTGGCGATATTATTTTACGTCGAACTACTAGTGTAGCTCGTCTGCTGAATGATTGATCTCTTATTGTCTCGTGACATTTTTACGATTTGAGGGTGTAATAGAAAATTTTTACAACGCTCGTTCGAGTAGCATTCTTTGTGTGGTCGCCACTTTCATTGTATTCTTCACGAATGTGTGAATGCACTGTTTTTGCAGTTCCGGCTACTGACAGCTAAATCGATTAGGTGTGTGAATAAATACGTATTGGCCAAATAATAAATCATCGTATTGATCTCTGATCACAATAGGCCCTTAGATGTTGCTAAGGCATTTAAGAGTTCAAAGTTATTGATAGATTAAATTGACAATATAGGACAAAATGGTTTAACACTACAAATCGGACAATACAATTATTATTGATACTCAAATGAATCTTCATTTCAATAATTATACATAAAACGAATGATTACGATGTATTTATAGATTCTAGATGTTATTTCTTCGCCTTTACGTCACGTTAATTTGGTAGGTAAAAATGAAAGTTGAATGGATTTGTTGCGGGTATTTATGACTTAATATATTTAATTACTTACTTTTTACTGCCGTTACTGATAATTGACTTTTACAGTTACCTACTAACCTTGTTTTACGTATACAGTTGAAATCGACCTCTTAATTTGATTCCCATTGGTTTTAATTAAGAAAATGGATATTTAAACAACCAAAGATGTTGCGTAGCGAATCCAAAAACGAAGTTTGTATCGAATTGATCATGCAATTTGAATTTTAACCACATAAACATGTTCCTTGTACCGAACGGCTATTAGGCATCTGAATTATGTATAATAAAATGCAAAAAAGTCGGAACCTTTACCTCGAGAAAGTGAGATTAAGCGCATAATACAAAACCACTGTTCTCTATCGCAAGTAAATGGTTTGCGTAAAGGTTAAAGGATAAATGTAGCTTAAAGTTAGAGCATAATGCGTTTATACGTTGGATAATCTTTATGGAAAAATTTAAGAGCGCTACAAGTGCTATATTCTGTGTGTTTTTATAAGAAAAGTAGCAAATCTAGCTAACTGCTACCTGTAAGCAAGTTTATACATATACGATTAGAGCAAAGGTTCTATCCGAAGGTAATCAAAGACATGTGTCTTCTCCCGAAACCTAAGATGGTCGCCTCATACTAAAATCAGCCGATAAACACACCCTTCCACTAAAACGCAAGAATAGTTTTACGCGAGAAATAGTTCTGACGGTGGTACCTCTCCGATTAAACCACACTAATTCGACTTCCTTGACATATTACTAATAATGTTATATAATAAATTTATACCCTATTTATGTGTTTGATTTAATTCCTTACTGATTTGATTCATGTATTATCCTAAGTTAGATTTTTATTGGGCTTGAATTTTACCTTAATTTGCTTTTTTATGTTTATTTGAGGTATGTAAGAAATATATAATTTGGATATTACCAAATACTTTTCACACCATATATTAAGTGTACATATGCATGTTTGCCACAGTTATTCAATTATCCAATAACTTCTACGAATCATCACAAATATTACATTTGCAGTGGGATACATGTTCAGTCCACACTTGTTTATAAAGCCATCCCCGGCCATAAAGGCTACAACTAAAATATTTCGCATTCTTCCTAAAGCTTACAGGTTTAACAAAATTTACTTAATCCCACTCACGTGAATTTTGGTCATAACACCATTGGATAGAGTGTGTTGTTGCTTGCAGGACACTTTTGTTTTTCTTATCGTATGGTCACTACATTTACATTTTAACACGCTATCTTGTAGCTTCCAGCTTGATTCTTTTTTGATTTATTAAGATAATTTTCTCTCCATGTAAATTAATAACCTATAAAGACGTCCAGGCAGTGTTTCATTAAAATGCCGCTCCGATACCTCTGGAAAAATGTTTTACAATAACATTTTTATAATAAGGAAGTAAAACGGGAAGTCGATCAATTTTTATGTTAAAATTGCTTTATAATATTGGTATTAGACGGTAATTAAAGTCAAAGTATAATACTGTTATTATATAGGTGGTAGAGGCTCCAGGCAGGATCTCCTGTTATTTATTAAAATATTTATCGGAAAGTTAAGCAACTATAATAATATTTTTATATTTAAACAATCATACACTTATAATAACTAGTAGAAAGTTCGTTGCATGTGTGTTTACGAGTATTACTATTTCGGGGAAAAACAACTGGTCGGGTTTCGTTGAAATTTGACCCAGAGGTAGTTTCTGTCCTGGATTAACATATGAGATACTCTTTAACGTAGTAATTGATACCAAAGTCGAGCAGAGCTGTGGGACTAACTTAGTCAAATAATGAGTATATGTCCGATATATAAATATATAATATCTTCCTCAAATATCATAATATGTCTATATCACACTGCTATTGATATATGAACGAATATAAGATCAAAATTACTTAAATATACAAACAGTAATATATTTTAATTATAGTAATGCCCAAAATACTGAAATCAAATATTTTCTTTACTTCTTCTCTCCTAATTCAAAACATCAATCAAATCTTTGTTTAAAAAATATAACAGGTCAAGCGTAACACCGCAAATATCAAGGGTTCCGTGTAGAAAGTCAAATTCGGAAATATTAAAATAACATATTGCGCCAATGTGTCAACGTAGCGTAGTTTTCCTGTTACACAGATAATACTTTTGAGTAATGGATATAAACTGACATTTATCACACCGAGAAAGTTCCGGATTCGCGAGTAAATAAATAAAAACTTTCTAAGTTAAGCTTAGCACGTGGAGCTGATGTGGAGGGTAAGTATTGGTTATATTTTTGGTCTTTTATATTTCGAATATTTAACGTGGAACCCTAATCAAAAAGGTTCCTTTTGAAGCCAAAAAATATGATGATGATGACTTATGTAATGCAATCATACGTCGTAACATTTGACGCGGACATCCACTAACAAAGGTACAGATGGCATAAAAATAAATAAACTTTTCAATTTAACAACGCATAACTTTTATTTGAGAAAAAACAAAAAATAAAGCCGACTTATGTGCAATCAAACATTAAAAAAATAATTGAAATAAAACATAATATATACTTTGGTCATACTTATATACGCGTGGAGAATAGTTTTGTGGTGACTTAGGTGAATTGTGGAAAAAAGTACTAGAATAATTATAAACATTAGAATGAGGTGCGTAGTATAAATATAGAATTAATCTATTTAAGGTATTTCAGCGGTTTTGCTTTGGGCCTCTATTTTGTTTTTTACTATAACGATGACGTTGTCACTATTTAAAATTCATCTTAACATAAATACAAAAAAGTGACAATTCACAAAACTAAAATAAAAATATTATATTTCCTGCTGTCGCTACAAAAGTTGATGACGATTAAAGTAATATAGCGTAGCATCCGACTCGTCAAACTCGTCATTACTACTCCGGTACTAATATGGGCGGATACTCACAGTATACTTGGAAATCGACATTCACCTTATTCCACAAATCTGTTGATTTGTCAATAGATTATTACGACTACGTAAAGGCCATATAGATACGAGTATGTAATTTTCACATCTCTGTTATTGCAATGAATAGATAGTATGGATATTTATCAGTGTTTTTGGTTTAGATAATATGAGTTCCATATGATTTTTTTGCCAATAAGTGATAAATAAATTATAATACAATAATAAGAACGAAGAATTCCGATAGGCATTTGAAAATAATAATTATGCTTTATCAGACTTTCTGTATTTTCTCATACTTAGGTTACATATTAATTCTATACTTATACGATTTTAAAAGATCCATTTGCTTAACAATATTCTTTTCCTGTATAATGTTTTAGGAGACCTTGATTTTTTATCAGATTAAAGTAGCAAATAAGAATGTAGTACACCTTATGGTAAGTGGTGACTGCCGCCCATGGACATCTGTAAGCAACTTCATATAGAACAGATTTTTCTATCTAAATTGTCCACATATCCATTGCTACTCTCGACGACTAAGATAGTCGCGTCATATATAAGTGAACCGGCAACCACACCCTTTCACCGAAACTCAAGAACAGCTTCACGCTAGAAATCGGTGTTTCCGATGGTACTCCGGAACTACACTGGTTTTTCAACCTGGTAAATTCATTCTTTCATTTTTATATTTTCAAAAGCAATTCCCTAAATTCATCCTACTTTTTAATTTTCTGGCATTTACTGCTAATTTCACTACACGTAATGCCAAAATCCTTTCAACGTTGGTGCGCTCGTATATACGAGGACTGTAGTACACTGAAATAGTTTTTGCATCATAAAGTTAGGCAAGCACTTGCAACTTGATGGAAAACGATGTTTATAGGTCAAACAGAATTGACCAATTCCCTCTGCTCGTAAAGTTTCCCCTTCGTGCAGGGGGCTACGTCTTATTTTATCCAAGGCAAATGACATAACATGTATTTTTTTCTTTTAAATTGATTAGCATGTAAGTATGACATCGGATAGTAATTTGTTAGAATCATTGATGGTCACATGTAATCTATTGAAAATAAGACCAAAATTCAAACCGAGGGCGGCAAAATAAGCGTTTGGGTAGCAACGCGAGAGCCGTTAAAAGACAATTAGTTTCAATTTGATCGGCGATGGGGGCACTGCTAACCTGAAGATAAGTAAGAATGCTACTTACATAATTTACATATTGTCTTCGTCTATGTCTTAGGTATTGTTATTATTAATTCAACTCCTAATCATTTTAATCACGACCCAATCTGAATAAAAACGTATATGCTATTTCCCAAAGGAAACACAAAACTCATATGAATTTTCAGGATTTCGACAACGTAGTAACTTCTGAGATGATTGTATTTTAATTCCCTTTTGTGATAAATTCGCAGTATTACAAGTGTCTACATCATCGACGGTATTCAATAAGAAAAAACATGGCGAGATTAAATTACACACGAAACTAACCAGTAGGATCGAACCGTGAGCAATAATCATTACCTTCTCGTGGCTCATCAACCTTTAAAGATGGTTTATTGTCTCGATTCGGCTCGTTGTCGACTTGTTACGAGTGTTATGATAGAATAAAATAAAAAAGACATCACAAACTCATATTATGAAACCTCACGCGATCGTTATACGCGTGGAGAAAAAGTAGGGATTATTTTTTCAACTGCATTAGAATTGCTGCGTTGATCGGTGTGGTTGGGAAGGAATCGTTTTTATTTTGTATGATATCAATTACTATTAACCTTCTGACACGATTTATGACGTATATGAATATTTAGACCATGACCTTCTTTAAGCGATCAATATCAAAGAAACATGTTTAATGTGCAACATGAAGAAAGTTTCTCAAATAAATCATTGAGATGCAGACTATGGTACTCAACATTCCTAATATCGACTAGCGTAATGTAGTACAGTTTTCATCATACCGGTCTGAATGCTCATTTACACCAAGTCATCAGGAGCTCTCAGAACGCCAACCAACCCGGTGTAATCACTTAGACGTTTGACGCCTGAGTTCGCTGTCGAGAGTGGACCAAGTCGAATATTCGGACGCATTCGCCTTCGGTAAATGCGGTCGACTAAACATGTTTGCATCGATGTTGTGCCTTTCCTGAAGGTGAAAATCAACAATACAAGCCGACGCTGTTCGTCGAAGTAAGTTGGTGCTGGAGGTGGTAAACAACGCTCAAAGCCAACCTTGAAGTCCTTTGCTTACGGCGGTACAATACTCCATGTTAGCGAGGCTTTCCGAGCTAAGAAGAAGAAGGTTGCCTTAATGAAGAGTTATGTTGTTATCTATTTCTGAACTCTTTCCGTAATAAGCACTAAAACATATTATATTATATTTTTGTACTATGGAAAGTCTCCAAAAATATACTCATTTATACATCTACATCAGCAAATGTAACTCACTAGTTATGTTTCACCATAATGCACGTCCAGTAGCGTTCATGATCCAATAAAATGTGCCCACTGCCCACACGAACTGTTATTTCTTTATTATAATACCGATCAAGGTTTCAGTTGTGGATAAAGGGAGTAGTCCAGTTCATAGAAAGCACATAATCTGCGGAAGAGCCAATAACTTTTTAGGGTCCCCATGAAAATAATATTTACGATTGTTGGAAATTAAACAGGAAAACGGGTTCAGACCCTCATATCTTCATTGATAAATACCATTCGATATTGCTTTCAATGTATCAGTAACGTTTAATATTTGTAGTTTTTAAAATATCTGTTTTTTTATATGGCTAAAGAAGCGGATTTTGAAGATGGTAGAACTTTTTGTGGTTCGACTGCGGAACCACCACCGCCACACCTATTTCTGCCTAATAACAGCAGTGTAATGCGCTGCTGTGTTCTGGTCTGTAGTGTATGGTAAGGGAGACATACTTTTCCGAGGCATTTCATCTTAATCCTCAGGGGTAGCAACGCGTCTATGGTTAATGTTTGTGGCTTAGGTAAGACTTTGATCTTACCTAGGGTGGATTACAGATGTCCATGGGCGACAGTAACCACTTACCAACTCGTTTGCTACTTCCATACCAGTACATAAAAAAAGCGAACGAACACGACTTTGTCTAGATATTTATTACTTTTTAAAACCATTAAACACTTCTCCTTGTAGGAAAAAAATGGTGTAGTGATGTTGTTGCTAGCAAGAAAAACAAAGAGTTTTACTATCTTTGTGGCTTAAAGTTAATTCTACGATTTCTAGCGTCCTTTTAAGCATCGTACCTTAAGCCTTCAATGTATACAAGGGGTTGGTACCGTCGCCATGGCAACATCCACAAAACGTACGTGGATATTCATGGGGCGCAAAAATCAATAAGCTTGAGCATAAATACTTCTCAAATTAAAAGTAGTAGAACTACGTATAATGTATATAAGTTTAAATATTTTAGATTAGATTGTTACTTAAGTGTTACAATCTAATCTTAAATATTTAAACTCGACCACGATGCATGCCGCGGTGGCCTGTAATTAAGACATTATTTTAAGCCTAATCTAGTTCTTAGTTATAAGTGTAATGTATTGTCTTGTTGGCTACCCTTTTTAAATAAATAAATAGCAGTGTTAGGTGCTGCTGTGTTCTGATCTGAAGGGTGTGGTAATATATTTGTCCGAGGCGTCCCAACTTAGTGCTCAGAGGTAGCAACGTATTTGTGGCCTCACATAAGACTCAAGTCTTATCTGAGGTTGATTTAAGATATGCATGGGCGGCAACAGCCACTTACCATCTGGCGCACTGTAAGTTAATTTACTATTTTAATTTAATAAAAAAAAAATCAAACGGGTGGCACTCCAGGAGTGCCGGCAGAAATGAAAGGTTAAATATTTACGTTGTGCATTTTTGATATTTTGGAACGGTAGAGAATAATTTTGCACGAATTCTTTTAATTATTAGTATAAAAGTACTATGATTTATGTGGCAAAATATAATATTCATATATGCGCTATCGTACACAAACATGACAATTTAAATAACATTAAAAATTTAACACTTCAGAACTCAAAACACACGCACATTCGCACAAGCGCTCATCCTCCGTCTTACGAATTTTCGATCAGTACGCGTGACCCTCACGCGAGTTTAACATTTTTTACCCATCCCAAAAAGAGCACAACGCCGCTAAAGAAGTTTTCACGGAAAAAAAGCTATAATTGAATCTTACGAATGTTTTAAACTTTTCTCTTTTTCTCAGGAATAATGCATTCCACTATTCTGCGTAATTGAAATGCATATTCCACTGCTACATATTATTATTCTCGTTATGAAATGTCTGTGCAATATTAGCACAGGTGTACGTAATACCTATTTATAGACATAATATAAATTAAATTTCGGCGTGTCTATAATCGCATATATTTGCAAATCTAAATAAAAGAAATTTCTACAATTTCTTTTTTCCTTTCTGTCTCTTCGTATGTGTGTTTCACTGCATGAAATCAAGACTATTGAAATTAATTTAAAGGATTTACAACATATTTATAATTCAAATTGTGCAGAGATTTAGTTTAGTCTTAAGTTATTGTTTTTTTTAATAGAATTTTTATTTAATATTGAAGAAGCAAATGAGCATGCAGTCCACCTATGGTAAGTGACTACTGCCACCATGGACATCTAAAATCAACCCTAGGTAAGATTAGTCTCACGGGAGCCTGGCCACAGATTCTTTGCTACTCCCGTGAACTTAGATGGAACGTTTTGGATAAGTAGTTTTGGATAAGTAGTAGTAGTTTTGTGTAGTAAGCTACACTCTTTATACCAAAACACAGCTCTTATCACTGCTGTTATTAGGCTTAAATAGGTGTAGCGGCGGTGTATCCGGAGTGGAATACAAAGGGTTCAAAAATTTAAACTCATGTTAAATTATATAAAGCGAGTGTAACCTCAGGGCACAGCTAGTGAATATTACAAAGGACTTACCCTGCGTACGTTTACGGTCGTCCGTCCATTACACGAGAGTGGGAGGCTTCCTTTAATTATAATAAGTAACTTTACACACGGGTAGGTGAGAGCTATAAAATTCCATTCTTGATACGAGAATGGTGTCATGAAGGAATATGGATTTAATAAAGATAAAATGAAATTAACACATTGCTCCTGTTCAGTAGTACGTACTTCAGTCTAATTGATTGATTTTAAACGAATGTTTTCTTTAGCTAAGCTTTACATTAGGATTTTTATGTGTAGTGAGTGACATAGAAATTCACAAAGACGAATACACTAACACCCAGACACAGAAGAGTATTTTAAATCCCATCAAAACATTCTGTAAAAAATCTAGCCAAGTCTCGATGGAGCTGCTTGTTTGTCTCTAACAAGTAATCTGAAATCTAGACAATGTCGTGCCAAGTCTGAGGTTCCTTACAGCGATTTCTTTATTATTATAGTTAATGTTGTGTGACTTGGCCATTGACTTGTACCCACTAACGTATAAAGAATGTTTAGTCTAGTCTTGTCCAGAGTTCCTTATACTGAATAAGACTTAAGACTCAACATTCTTCATACGTTAGTTACGCT
>DWLI01004534.1:0-10786 GCA_018249915.1 Cecropterus dorantes dorantes
AGCGAGATTGCATGTTTTAGAATTCCATAGCTATATGTCATCAAACATGTAGGTATATTTTGCACATTATCCTGTCAGAAATTTCAAGACTTACGGTCACTTATGTCGATGTTCGCTAAAAATATACGAGGCATTATATTAAAAAAGCTTCGAGTGTAGAAATCATTCATTACAATAATCACTGAAGTTCTCATACTTACTGCCTTGTGGTTATCAATGCTGGTTGACAAAATATTATATAACATACGCGTAACCAGTTCAATACCACGAAGGCAAGTTCTCGGTCAGAAGCGGCGCGCGCGCAGATGCCGAATGGCATCGCGAAATCTATTCAATATGCGAAACATTCCGTCTGTCGTGTCCCGCTTTTGTTACGAGGAATTTCGCACCCTGATCGTTCGCAGAAACACGAGAATGTCTGTCTCAGATACCCGTTAACGGTACACCGGATCAATTTACTGTTTGCGTCTATCTTTTCGTAATTGTTGCACAGAGGTAACATCCATATTTGATGTGTTAATAGTTATTATAGTTAATTCGTACCTTCGTGCCTCATATCGCATTAACAGCAAATAACTAAAATATTTAAAATTTTATACACGTGGATTCATTCAAGCCGAGGGGCCGACAAAAAGCTCAATCACGGTTTTTTCGTTCCATGTTACTGAAAAAAGAAAGACAAAAACTGCTAGTTTCGAAGATGACTGCAAACGACCTATTGCCTATATCCTGTTGTAATTTTGTGAGAATGACAAAAAATAAAATATCGCTTAAATCATACTTTTTCTGATAGCGTCAGCGTGAAGTCAGCGCACAGAATAATAAGTATTGGTTTTTATTACTTTTTAAGAGTATAACAGACTAAAATAGTTTAAATATTTATTATAACTATTCATACTCGTATACCTTGTTTATTTAAGGTTTGGTATTGTATGAGGAGCGTAGTATCGATCTTGCAGAGCACCATAGGGACCATATCCAGGAGATGAGCAGCCACGTGTGCCTTTGTAACATCAACACTTACTGCTGTCACCAACATGTGTACCAGCCACATTGGCTATTGACAATGCTGATGGATAGATTGAGTAATGTTTCAAGTTTCGATATAAATTGCAGATGACTGTGGTCAGGGCGAGCGCGCCATACATCTAAATCCGCTCATAGCAACATAGAACGATATAAAATACAAATTGCTCCTTGAGCCTCATTAGGAGTCTGCAGAGACGTTTTATTCCCGAAATAATCCGATTAATTAAAAGACGCCGCCGGAACCGCGCTCCACTCATATTACACGACTTGTAAGAACGCCTAATTTCAAATCTCATTACATAAACTTTAGCTGAATAGAATATGATAAAACTTAATTAAATCTTGTATATTCAACGTTGAGATTATTATAAATTGTCGAAACTCAAGACGCTTTGTTCTCTAATCGATACAGGCTTGTACCTAAACTTTCAATGTCAAACTTTGAAGCTTCAGGAGCTTATTGGGTTTCGATTGTCAAACCGTTAATGACTACTGCAATTAGTAGTATGTAGTTATTATTAGGGTTATAAGTTTCAATGCCTTAATATTAGTGTGACGCCCGCGGCTGATGGCTTCGGGGATCCAAAGGACATAAAGCATTATTTTTCTTTTATCTGCAGATGGCTCTCGCGAGTAATATTATGTTTGTTTGTATAAAGTTTAATAGCTGCGTCTTAGTTGATTACTCCGTTACTTTTTATGACTGTAACTTTACGATCTATTTAATGTTTTTTAATTTAAAAATGTATTACATATTAAAAATAATTGTGTAATACTTACCTACTACTATTCACAGATTTACGAAGAAACAAGAAATATCAAAGGAATTTTAGTGCAGTCTTCAGCTTCATATTGCATAAGGGAGAAGCATGAGGTAAACTCAGAGTATCTATCATATGTGTTGGACATATGATATCTGTCACAGATCTCATAGCTATTCGCTTGAATTTAGCAGTTATGAATGCTATATATTCCGATAGCCGATAGATAATAGCCGATTATATTGTTCCATATAACTCTATCCGCCGAGATGATATTAGCATTCATATTTAACCTATTTAGGCAATTATCTATGACATACCCTTCGCATGCATCAAGCCTTTGACCTGCAATCACGATGCTAATACAACAAGATTAGCTAGTATAATACAAATTGCGTTGCATATAACGTCTGCGACAATAAATTAGTATTTTTCGAGTTAAAGTAAGAGTTATAAGAGTCGTGAAGAACGTGAGTCCTCACGAAGACAAGTGAAACGTCCAAACCAAGAACAAATATCGTTTAGAGTAGATTTCGACTCGGTCGGAACCTGGAAACATCCGCAGCAGCGGCACTGGTGTGTTGAAATTGGTACCTACCGGGAGTCATCGTTATGTAATGAGAGGACACAGATTGTTAAACTATAATACAATTGCATTTTTAGATATGGATTATTTGTCATTAGATACATAAAACTTTAATATATTTTAATACACCTTACGAAATTAAAGTGGGATTAAAAAACATTTGAAAAGAGCTTAACAATAGTCTGCGAAAACAATAGTATTCCGTAAAAATACGGAAATAAAGAGAATCAGAATAAGTTGTCGGGTGAAAGTTCATAGGAATTAGGGTTCGGCTCGACGTCCGCCGTCTAAATATAATGTGTCTTTATTGATCCCTGCACGAAACTTTGGCTTCCTGGCCGTAAATAAACGCACGGAAGCCTTTGTTTCTACAAAGCTACACTGTTGCCATTCGGTCTGCCCCTTCAGGTTACCGTATTTATCATCCTTGAAGTTGTAATTCAATTAACACTAGTGCTAACTCCCAACTTTGTTCGTACATTGAAGTAAATCGCATACGATGCCTATTACGTAATCACGTATTATGCAAATGTATTTCTTGTTTATACGATTGATTGACACTAATCATCGAGTTCTGATCAATATGACGAAAGTAAATAGGAAATGCGTTCATCGACGGTGTTGCCGCCGTCTCACTATTTCTACTCTCCATACATCGTCCTTTTAAGGTCCTCTGTTGGCCTTGGCCTCCCCTAATTGGCGCCACTCCAACCACTACCTTTTGGGTCATAGGTTCACCTGGTCGGATACGCGTCTGGTCGTCTGGTAGCGATCTGTGGTCATCTTCCCTAAACGTAGTCGTGGTAACAAGATCTTTCCTTCCCCATCGACTATCAATCCTTAGAGCGCTATGGTGGATTTCTGTCGTATACATATAATAATATTGCCATTATATTACGACGTTAGCTATACATTTATAACAAAGCGTATCAGATTTCAAGTAGGTATACGATTTTTCTAATTGAAGTAATTGTTTCGACATTAGATTCCCTCGAACCATCAAATTATAAAACTTTTTTATTTTACCTTTCGAAAATAAGTCACAAATACGCATAAAATACTAAAGCAACCACACGCAAAACAAATTAAACACATAATTAAATTAATTGTATACGATATCTTTTCATCATTGTTGTCTTGAGTATTTGATTTTACCTTAATAATGACAATATCGTTAATGGTGCAGCAAAAACGGCACTTATATAGCAATTAAGCAATTATTCATAATTTGCATATTATTTGATCCACGCAATATTAACTATATGTACCCTTTGTGAATATACTCATTGGTGTATCGACATGCTGCGATGACTATCCACACAAGGGAAGAAATTAGTAATGACTCTAATGTATAGAACGAAACTATAAACTAATAATGTTTTTTTTTGTTGTTAGTTAGTTAACTGTTAAAATTTTCATTAAAATCATTCCAATATATTATTTGAAAATCATTTATTATTTGAACTCATTTATTATTTGAAATCATTTATTATTTGAACATCTACCTGACCGAGTCTTAACGATATGTTAACCTGTGTCAGTGCGCCACGTGGGATTAAAAAACATTTGACAATTAGCAAAGTGTGCTCGTCTCCTTCAAGTGACTCGTGCTCTACAGCGGGATACTAATGACTTGCAGCCAACGTGGTTGGTTCATTGTATATATGTAAGTTCATTTCAGGTTATGTAACAGGCAATCACAGTTTGCGGCCTTTATTTCTGTTGTGCCAGTATTTGGATCCAGTTGCATAATTATATTGTGGTCACGCCAAAGTAGCAGGAGAAACCGATGACAAGCCCTAGCGATAATTAAAGTTTAGTTATATCTTTTTTTTATAAATTCGCCGATAATGTCAGTGTAACATCCTAAGAGATCCTATGTGATAACTTTATACATTGCCTTCAGAAGGAATGTAGGAGCTTTACCATTTATCGGGGTGCAGGTCATCGATTTGATTTAATGTCAGCATAGATTGTAAAACATCGGAGTCTGTTCCCCGTTGGTTCGATTTGAGCAATGCAAAACATGGAAACAATCACAATATCGAACCCGCCAGCGATCAGTACAAATCAAATAAACAAATTAATAATTGATTATAGTAAATAAGTATTATACGTATGCATGAATAATGCCGAATCTTTATATCCATACAATATTAAGACACGGCATAATTCCCAATAAAGATAAACATTGAAGTTACTGTACTTAAATATGTGCTTAAAGAAGCAAAACAGCATCAATAATAATTCTAATAATAACCTGTTTTATTTACTTGTTATTTTATGAAGGTAACTCCCATGATAAGACCCTGACCGGTGCATCTATTCTGAATCTTAGGAGCATCTCAAAACGACTACCAATTATTAGTAATTTTGTTATGAACACAGCATCTCGCTCGTGTGGTGCGGTCATTACTTTGTTACGCAGTAATGTAGATACAATCCTACTCACGACACACACATAAAAATTCTAAAACAATTCTAAAAAAATCTCAAACCTCATTAATGGTACAACAATATTACTTAGTCATATATTATATAGTTACATTACTTACATATAGGTACGCCAAATAAACATTTGTTACTTGAAGACACAGTACGTAAGGATTACAGTAAAATAATGATGTTGTTATCGAATACTACTAGGATTAAGTAAACTGTTGGGTCGGGTCACAAGTTAGTGTGAAGATACCTAGTGACCCAAACACACAATTCACTTTATTGACCATTTACGAACGTATTACAACAAAGGTACTTGTTGTACAACGAGTATACCTATGTATACCTTTCTACAATACTACTACCGGAAGCAAGCATAGAGGCGTCATCTATTATCTCACGGACCTAAATTTGAATACAAACATTCCGGTTAAGCAAACACTACTCTTAAATTATAAATCTATAGTTACTATCTATATCTATACTAATATTATAAAGCAGTAGAGTGTGTTTGGTTGAACGGCCCAATCTTAGGAACTGTTGGTTCGAATTTAGAAAATATTTTTGTATTGCATAGTCCACTTATTGAGAAAGGCTATAGGCTATATAACATCGCGCTATGTTTGTTTGTTATTTTTTTCTTATTTAATAAACAAAGCTTAGCATTCATCAACGATCTCTCGCTTGAATTTTGACAGTGGCAAATTGCTCACCAAATAGACGATTTTACTAGAGACAGCATTCATAAATAATCAAAGCAATTACATACAATAATTAGTGCTTCGACTGACGTTACCCCGACTTACGCAAACCGGTGTTATGCGATTTTCAATTCACAAAATTTAGAAAATATAAACCCCACTGAAGAGAGTATTTCTTCGATAAAACAAGGAATAAAAAAATATTAGCATACTATGAGGAAATTAATTTACGGGATATAAAAATCAGAAGATTTCAAACTACTTATTAGAATTTATGGAGCCTTCTACACCAACATACATTCGTTTGGCAATTTTATATTTATCTAAACTAAGATTTAATAAAACATCTAAATTGCTATATTCTTTGGCTTCCAGTTCTAATTACAAATAATTAAATTATACTCCGACTTATGCGAATTCGAATTTTAAATGGTTATCACTTTATTCCACATATCGCATAAGTTCGAGGTATCTGTACATAATTTAATGTCAGCCTCAGTTTTAATGTGGATGAATGTGGAAAGTAATTTGTAACGAGCTCCGCCCGCGTACACCCTTTTATAAAAGTTTAACAAAGACAGTTTAAAAAAGTACCCCTGATTTTTTTAACCATGTTTATGAGTTATTCATACAATATTAGACCTGACATCGACGCGTAACGAAATAAATGTGCCCTTGTAATAATAATCAGATTTTTTAAGTCAATAAATCTATATATTTACGTACGACAATACGTGCTATAATATTATTCAAGTTTAAGATCTGTAGTTACAAATGAATGTAAATGGTATTGAAGGTTACAGTGATTTCGATGGTTACATTACAATATTTGTTCACGGATGACCAATGTTCTTACTAATGCAACCACAGTTTGTTTCTCTATTTTTAACAACATTTTCCTGTGGTTTAAACGGTTTAGAAGTACTGTTATTTATTACCCACGACTCAGTCGCGCTTTAAGAGCGATGCGACCGATGACGATCGGTTAACTCTGTGCTTAATTCTTGCCCAGGATACCTAATCAGGATACGTGTACAGTTTCTAATGTTATGAGTCCAACATGTATACATCATGGGTCGAATTATGCGTAAGATGGTACAAGCCCGGTTTTTTTTAGATAAATAAATGTTTCCGAGATTATTCGAGAAACGTAACATGAAGATGTCTTAATTGAAAAGGTTAAGCATGTACCTCATTTATACCATCGTATTAGCAGATGGCACGGCCACAAATGTCATGTGTATTTGAATTTATAATAAACCTTCTCGAGGAACGACAATTATGTCTGAAATCATTTATTGATATTTCAAGGTCGGAGCGGCGTGTACGTAGTTTTGACATATACTTGTCAATTTACGTAACATACAAGTTTCCGATAAAGCAAAGCTATACACGCGTCCTATGTTGATTGTTTCTTCGAAAATGGGAGATACATTATTATGACACTCGGCAACGACATAACTCACATTCGAAAAATATACTAAGGTCCATCATTGCATATTGCATTCGCCCGCGTTCAGAATATGTAACTTAATATACTTACAACCAAAATTTTAGATCGTCAACAATTTTAACAAATTTGCATTTTTTAAAATAGGACACAGCAGCATTCAGTGTGTCGGCGACGGCAGTTCAGCGCGCATGAAGTGCGTGCGCATTCTTGGGTTTTTATTTTTTTGCGTCCTAATTCTTTAGTGACCTAAGTCGTATCAAACAGGCAAACATATTAATAATTGATTTTGTAACAAATATTTACCGTATATATATCTTAATATATCTTTATTATTATTAATATAATAAATGCGTAAGTTTGAAAGGATATTTGCGTGTTTGTTACTCTCTTTCAAATACTACTTTGATTTCAATTTGTATTTGGATTTGAATAAAATTTGGGACACAGATTTCATTTATGGCCTGGATTAACACGTAGGATACCTTTGAACGTACATGATCCAAGCGGGTGGAGCCGCGGGAAAACTAATATTATATAAGCATACATTGAGTTAAAATCTGTTATTTTTGACATGACAAAAACAAACACGTTTAATGGTACGCCCGCGCCGTCAGTATATCAATATAATTTAAACAGTTTAAACAGTTACAGTTTAATTTTGACTTTCATGTCTAAAATTGAATTACTGGAAACATACTCCAATTTTCTAGTCACTTTATCTATATTCTTTGGACTGGACAGAACTGATCCAAACTGAAAATATCCATATATTATGACTTAATTTTTACAAAAAATACATAGTGAAAGGGCTAAGATGACTAACTAACCTAACTTAGATAGAGTTACTATTCTAGGAAAATTAATAATAATTTTTATTAATAATATTTTATTCATAATAATTTTTATTTTTACCCCATCGAATTAAACTTTGCGGGTTTATTTTAATATTGTCGTTTAATTAATGGTGTCAAAGTTAAGATAGAGGCATAAAAATGTCAGCAGGTACACTTAAATAACTTAATTGATATTGAATCATACGTATCACCTACTTATATTTTTATATTTATTTTTATTAACATTTTTGACCAGTTACGTTTACTTGATTTATACCAATGATTTGTGTATGCGATTGATACTAGTTAGACGATTTTAAAATCAATCCCTACGTATTATTTACAAGTGTTGTTATAGTATACATTGGAATTCAATGATTTCATCATGAAAGTTATCATTAGATACTATTGGCACAGATTAACGAAAGAGGTTCCTCTGCCCGTTAAAATAGGCAACACAAATTAGTCATTATTCTAAAAGTGCATTTATAGAATAGAAATAGATTAACTAATATTTTCCAGTTAAGCGTGACTCAATATAGACACACCATGAGTGTTATAAATCGGGTAAGGCGTATATTTAGTTGAGGAAATTTTATGATTCTTGGATTTACAATTTTTGTTCTCAGTAGGATTCGGTGTCACTATTCATTCTACATGTCCTTAAATGTCATAAAAATATAGGTTTCATTTTGACGCGGTTTTTATATCCTGTTTCATGTAATATGTTACCTTTTCCATATAATTTCCTATCCTAAAATATATCGTTGCAGAAAATATCTACTGAAGTTCAGCCTTTAGACAAAAGTTAGTTTTTTAGGTGTAGTCAAAATAAACATACAAACAAATCTATATAACTATATATATAAAAACGCTTGTCTGCGGTCATAACAATAATGATCAGACAATAAAGAAACTTGATGACTGGTACTAAATAAGTCAGGTAGCCCATCGTCCCATAGGACGCGCTCGGGGCGTACAAAGGTACAACTAGGAAGGGCAGTTTTTATGCCCAAACTTTTTATTACAGTGATGCACCGCGCGCCCTTGCCTTAACAAGACAGACCCAAGAATATTTATAAATATACCGATGGACAAAGTTTTCCGTGTACTTCTTATTAAAGTGATAGATGCATACGATAAATGTGTCAAAATCTTCTTTGTGTACTGAAATATTTGTAACACCAAAATTCATTAGTACAAGGATCTTCGTAAATAAAATATTAAAAAATATGAATGAAAACCCTGTTAGTAGCGTTAGTAGAAGCGTTTCATGTCAAATAATGTTTCTTATTATGGATACAGTAAGGGAGCAATATCCCAGGTGCCAGCTGCCAGCGGTCCGGGCGAGCTTACCGCAAACGCGATGTTGATGAAGATGAAGATCTTGTCGGCGGTGCACAGCCCGCGCGCGCACCCCATGCTGCCTGCTGCTGCCGGCGACTCGCGACCCGGGGACACTACGCACGGGTCATTCCTCAGTCAGCTCACTGTTTACACTGCACTACATCGGGAGCCGTGTGGCGACGAGCGACACGTACATACGCGAGCGCGCCTCGTAAGGCACTGAACCGAACCACTCGCGGTGGCGTGAGGCGAGTCGGGCGAAGCGCCGCGTCCCGGCCCGCCCCTACGCTACGCTCACAGCTGAGACGAGGGTAGCTGACGAGCGACCGCGGACACGCAATAAACCAACGTTTGCATTGCATCTAGGCGGTTATGAATTTCAAATTATTTAGATGGCGCAGAGGAACTAAATAATAAGCATTCCAAAACAATCCTAAACAATAATTCGAGACCAAAAAGAGCATTTATATGAGATTTTTTAAACTACATTTTTGTTGAAAATAAAATATATTTCCATTATAAAATATCAGTCAAAGTAGACACATACAAAAAAGCAGGTACCAACTTTTCATTCAAAAACCGCTCCTTTGTTTTGACGTAGCAAGCTCCTTGTCGCGGCTGTGAAAGCGCCCAAAAGCTCCTGTTCCCCCGCCCCGCGCCCGTCGCCGCTTGCCCGGACGTTGCCCTAAGCCCCGACTGACCTGCGACCTGCACCAATTTATTGCCCTAAAACTTTTACCAACACTTATAAAAATGCGACAACTTCAGCGTCTTTCACTTTATACACAAACTTATAAAGGTTTTTATGACAGGAATTTACCGTAGTTACAGTTATTTTAAAATATTACCTATAATAAATATTTTAACCATAGAGGATTGTGAATCATATTTAACTAATTCTTTAAGTACTAGTATATAAGTTAGTAACGATTAAATAACAAGTTCCTTATACGTAGATAAATTTAGGGGTAATATACCTATCTTAATAAATTATAATATCAGTCACAATGTTCAATCACGTGCCTTAAATCACTTTCTGAGTTCGGAGTTTATCTTACAATTAGATCATCGCAATCTGATTCCCTTAATCGTTAAACCAAATAACGAATTATACACACATACTAGACACTAACTTCAAAAATCAAAGCCACAACGACAAACCGCGGAAGCTCACTATTTAGATGTAGATAAAATTATTAACATCCTAAAGCAATTACTTAATAAAACAAAAGTAGACGTGAGCTATCTTGATGGTAGTTGGTGGTACTTAAATCCGATGGACAAAATTAGAAAGTTTTTTTTTTCATATTATAACGGATGCGAGCGGACACTCCATCACAATAGTAAGTAGTCACAGTCGCCCATGGGCATATCTTATCATTAATCGAACCCAGTTGTGATTCTGTCTGAGGACCAAGTTGGATCGTGCCGTATGAATGTCTCTCTGACGACACCAGAACACAGCAGCGTTGAACACTGTTGTTAAAACGTAGATCGGATGGGGCGGTCCGGCCACTTGAATCCTTTTACAAGGGTTTTTTCGCTGCATTTCTGCGCAGAAGTTATAACACATACATACATGTATTTTCTGTAGGTACTACCGTCGCTACTACTAGCATTTACAAATAAAATTCATT
>DWLI01004535.1:0-10786 GCA_018249915.1 Cecropterus dorantes dorantes
CAGCGCGGTGGACTATGGCCTGAAACTCTCTCAATCTGAGAGAAGACCCGTGCCCAGCAGTGAGACAATAATGGGTTAATGGAACTTTTTAAATTTAATTATTTTTAAATATTGTTCACGCTTTTTAGTGATGATACTATTACTAATTTCGGAGTAGTAGTTCAACCTTCAACATAAATCCAAGAATTAACTTTAATCTAAGCCTAAGCCAAAATTTACAATTTATATGAACTGGGCGCACCCGCTGCTTGCTTAGTTTTATGTTAAAACCCAACCTAACTGATCCTATATAAAACATTAAAGATAAACCAATCCTAACCCATAACATAGGCCATCATCATCAGCGTTTAGGTGCATTCAAGCGTATGTATTTGCTCAGAAACCTATTATAAATATATTAGCAACATATACCAAACTCGTATGGTTTAAGCAGGATACTTCTGCATTATCAAAGATGAAGAGCAGAAGGTCAAATTTTCTACCGTATGTCTCTGCTAAGCAATTTTATTTTATATCCATAAACACCAAATGGCTTACTCCTACGAATTAGGCATTCAGTACTCCTGTATCATCAGGGTTGCAGAGTTAAAGGTCTAATTTTTGGTCTTTGTCTATGCTAGCATCAATTGGCCAGTTTTATTGGTTTGGGATGCGTTACCTCTGAATCATCAGGATTGAGGAGTTGAAGGTGATTTTTTATTGTATGTTTTCGATTAACAATCCTATTATAAACCCGTAAAAACCAAATCACGAACGTCTATGGTTTAGACTACTAGTAACTTCTCGATCCTGATGAGGCAGAAATCAAGATCGAGGAGTTGAAAGTCAAATTATCCATCATATCATTTTATCCTTAATACCTAATGTAAGCTTTAGCTTTTATGAAAGTCAAATTGGTAGAGAATGAATCATCTCATATTAATATAAATAGGTGCGTAGTTTCCCGGGGTCCCATAATCAGATCATGATTTACGTGACTATAGGACCAACTATAGGGTATACTTACCCCTACCAAATAAAAGATTTTTTTCCAAACTGGTCCTCAGTTGGCGGAGTAATCGGTGTACATACATAAAAAAATAGCAACCTCATTGATAACCTTATTGAAGTCGGTTAAAAACTTCAACAAATTAGGTGTGCTTCTCTGGGATGCTTATCTTGGATCCTTCTTTTGGATCTTGGATCCTTCAATTTAAAGGTTGACATTAAAACTGCTTTGCACAAGCCTATTACCGCTTTCTACTTGTTTGATTTATGTATGAAACTAGCTGTGCCCGGCGGTTTCACCCGCTACTAAATAAAAAAAAACAAACATAGCGTAATATTGTATAGCATATAGCTTTCCTCAATAAATTGTTTATTCAATACAAAAATATTTTTTAAATTCGAACCAGTAGTTCCTGAGATTAGCCCGTTCAACCAAACAAATTCTAGTGCTTTATAATTTTACTACAGATTAATAATCATACATAATTACGTCTAATTAAATAGCGGTATATTCTGAATAAATGAATACGTGTATCGCCTATCGAATATTTTTAGCATACCAAATTTGCACGTGTAAACAGAGCTATATCCTGATGGGAGATTTTCCTATTCCAAATAAACATTAGTTTCTACTAAAATAACTATGTACTCGAAACCAGCGATTCCGTTACAATCAACAGTTCAATCGAAAATTCATCAACCCTGAAATTTATTTACAACGAGCGGGATTTGTTTTGAAACGGCCGGTTATCCACACAGTATTGAAAAAGCAATTAAAATCTCTCCGAGCGGGTGACCGCTCATACCCGCGTCAAATTTGAGCCTACACTCGAGAGCTCTTTACACTAGCGATTTTCAAACGCTGAATGTATATGAAGTTGTTTTTTCAGAGATTGTGCTAGAGATTTAGACACTAACGACGACTATATTGGAATGAGTAATATACTGGATCTGTAAAGATTTGCGTCAATCAAAGTCAATACAGTCAGTATTTGGTTTCAAATTGATTACATTACTTGAAATTATTATATCGAATTTAGACTTTTAAATAGGGTACATTTCAGAGAAAAACAACATTTTTACTAAACTTGTTTTAAATGACAAATAATTAACCACAATATAAACGTATTGCTCTAACTGATAGCGATTTTAGGAGCACCAATATGAAAGAGCTGATTCTACAAACAGTTTACATGTTCAAACAATAGTTGATCTATCGAGAACCTTTGGAGAAAATTCACGCACAACTACCCATTACGTAGGGATGTATTCTTAAAGACATAGAGCATATTTCGCCTTAACCTTTGCAATATAAAATATGTTTAGTTTGCGTTTTATTGTACGCAACGTATGGGACAATTCTTCAAGTCAAATATTTTCGAGTGGCGTGAGAATGATTTGTATTTCGACATTGTTTGAGGTTGTTTGTCATGGGTGGCTTTATTCTAGTGAGCAAACACGCATGCTTTTTATAGACGTGGATATTTGACAAGGACCGTGGTGAGAACGACGGTATTTATCATAGTTTTTGCCGTTTCTCCGTGAAGTTATATAATATAATAGGAATTTATTGTGTTGAGGAGGCAATAGTTTCGATCATACGTTTATATTCGTCATCTAGTTTGTTTTATTTATTTAAAAGGAAATTAAAAACTTCATGTATGCAATTATGTTTTCCAAATATATAAACATTCGCTTGTTGCAAGCGAATTTTGGTAAATATCGCTACAATTTTGTAAACTTATGAGATTGGATATATACGAGTATATATTTGTTTTTAATGCTCAAAGCTACGTTTGAAGTGAAAGTGATTGACCCCTGGGTTAAATACGAGTATATGTATAGCGATTCACAGAATACGTTTATGTTCTAAATTTCAGTTGTCAAGTAAATTCACTTTGATATTTTAACGAATGGTGATAACATAACGAATAAACGTAAATAAATAACGGAACAAAAGGACAGGACAAAATAATAAGGGTTTGTCAATTTGGAACAGATCCCTATTATTTATACGAGTAAATAGTGAATTCGCACTTGTGTATCAAAGTAAATGAAGGAGCACTTTAATATATTAAGAAACTTACGAAGTAATTCACAGGCAGAATCTATTCTCAGTTGGGAGGGCTAGGAACTTCGACAAGTACCTCGCTCCTACGGGATTTCTGCGACACTCCATATAAGTTTTTCATACCCACGTCACTTTTGAGTGACAACAATAATGTATTTACCATCTCGCGTCCTCGGTGTAATAAATAGGGCGACGTACTGGAAAATAAACCCGCCATATTATTTACGTACACATTGTTGGAGCAAGCAAATATGGTGAAGGTGTATTAAGATTTACTTTCGAATATGGTTTCTCAAAGGTATTCTTTTGACTCCTGCGCCATTTTTTTCACTTTTATACCATCAGTGTTAAGCGCTACTGTGCTTCAGTTCAAATAGTGTAAGAAATATCTCGAAATGGTTTTACTTGGACTTCTGAGTTACTCGGGTTAGAGTCAGGAGTGACTGTAATCAATTTAGTGGAATTTAAATTTTATCGCGCAGAATTTCAATTTTAATCATAAAATCAGTAACAAAAATTTAAAATACTAAATCTCGTCACACGCTTTTTACAGTCATAGCCCTACACTAGGATTTTCTCCTGTGTCGTAGGTGCCAAGGACACACGAGGATGAATTCACAAACACCCAGAATCAGAACAGAAATCTAAACTCATCGTTCAGATGTCTGTCTGGTCGGGGATCGAACCCGGAACCCACTGCGTGTCAGACCAGTATAGTGACCGCTCTATCGCGTGGGTCGTCCAGAATAAAACAGATAATTGCTTTACAAACAAAAGAGGATACAACCAGATTGCTTAAAAATAATTAGCTGAAAAGGACGAAGTAGAGTACTGCAATAAGGAGAAACAAGAATTACAGAAAAACCTACCGAAAATAGTATAGTCTTTGGAGCGTTTCAAAGTCGTGAATATGTATACGCTTCAAAAAAGTCGGGTAAAAAGGGGCTAAATTCTTTTATCTTTGCCTATTTATTTAATAAAACACCTAGGTTCCCCGGTGTCGTAGATACCATTAACATAAAAACAGTGAGACAAACCCCTAGACCAATTTATATTTCATTCAGACGTTTAATTTTTCATTCAGGTGTTTACCTAGCTGGAGATTATAGCCAACCAGGTAGGTCGTTGTTTGATAAATATCGCGTAAATAACAAATGTATGTGTCCGATCTTATAATACCACGAAATTCTACAGCAAATGTTGTATTTTTATACCAAAATTGGCAAAATTTACTCAATGCTGATGCTTACAGCACCAAGCGATTAGCCGTGAGTACGAGTTTATTTAGTGTCTTTAAAACAATCATTGTTTATGTTTTACCCATCCATTGCAAAGTAGTCTCCACGTTTTTATTAACATACCTTGCAATGTATTTGACTAAATGGACAAAAACGATTGTTTTTTTTCAAGTTCAATTTCAAGGGATCATTGTAAACTACTACTAAAGTCTCGTAATAGAAACAGCTACAATTAGTTAGTACATTGCTACCTTCGTTAATATTGGTAAAGCCAAAATTTGTATTATACAGCTTCATCATTTTTCTATCAAAACAGTGTACCTTAATCTTGAGTCTGGCGTCTTTTAAGACTAAATAAATCAAATGAGATAGCATGCCTGGAACGTAGCCCATTAAGCACTTAAGTTTTAATTCGATAACCCACCTGTCCTTTACTGAAAGAAGTAATGATGTGGTAGAGCCTGGAAGTCATACAAATAGTCACAAACAAGTTCAAATATAATAAGTGTTTCATTAGTAAAGTAACGAATAATAAATTCGAGTATTTTGTAACTTATTATGTGCTCCTGTAGGATTTTACTACTACTTTAAATTGGTAATTTCAACTATTAACACCATTTATTTATGTGTAGTGATATACATAAATGTGAATGAATATACGTAATTTAAGTGATGGTCACGTCAAATCTAGTGAAAGTTAAACCATATTATTATATCATTATAACAGATTTTATTTTAATAACCCACTGGGCGGAGCGGTCACTATACCAGTTCGGCGCCAAGTGGGTTCCAGGTTAGATCAGGGGCAAAAAGATATCTGAATGATAAAATAAGGTCTTCTATACTCGTTTTCGTGTTATTTTTTGTCCATGGCACCCACGGCACAAAATAAAATCCTAGTGGATAACAAATAGTTGAATGGCTTTAGTGATGTGTAGGGTCGTACCTTTACATATTCGTATAATGAAAGTGATCCACTGTGCTTTGACATTAGCTATGCCAAACTGACAGAGTTGGGCACGTGAGTGTAATTTGTGAGATTACTGGTCCGGGATCGGAGGGATCGAGTAAGCCGGGACTACGGTGCAGGACGATTGTGGTCGCGAGATTACGGGCACGGGATTACGGACACAGAATTACGGGTGCGGAATTACGGGAAGTTACGCGACACGTCACTTACAAATTAATTCTATACTCGCTATGATTTTGTAATCTTGGCTCCTTAAAGTTTGATCGTTAATGTTTGTACCTGAGAAATGTAACATTTACACGCTAAGATCAATATATTAATTACTAACTCACACCCACGGCTCCGCTTGCTTCGGTTACATTTACCACGGTAATAAGTATCCCATTTGTAAATCCAGGTCACAAACTATATGTGTACCAAATTTAAGCGAAAAACGATCAGTAGCTTTTGCGTAAAACAGTAACAAACACACTAGCATCCTCACCAACTTATACTTAACTTATCTTTATAAGATTAATATTACATTACTATTAATAATAATTAATGTTTATTAAGAATGAAGTAGTATACGAACTTATAGACCTCATGGTAAGTGGTCACGGTCGCTCATAGACTGTAAGTAACTTAATATAGAACAGGGGTTCTATATAAAGTTAATCACATATGTGTTGCCACTCACGAACTAAGATTATCGTCTCGTACGTAAGTAAGCCGGCGATTACACTCTTCCACCGAAACGTAACAATTCTTCAATTCAGGTCAGATTTAACCATCTGTTAAATGAAGTTCTGGAAAGCTTACTTTAGTTATAAATTCCCTTACTGAACTTGTTCCCGATGGGAGAGCGTACGAAAGACATTTTACATTTGACTCTGGAGCGGGGCGAACTAGCCAGGTGGGGTTTGAATAAATTTAGCGCTTACTTCTCACCCAATAGATTTGTGTATGCCTCTTACTTTGATTAGAGTGCGGTGAAAAGGATGAAATTCGACTTTTAGTTCTATTAAGATTTGTTGGTTAGAATTTTCTTTTTTACTAGCAACGCCACGCGGTTTCACCCGCGTTACGCAGAGTACGCAAGAAAACGTTTCCGAAAAATGAGTATTTTCCCGTTTCTGCAACAATTTTCGTAGCTGCTCCACTCTTATTAGTCATAGCGTGAAGTTATATAGCCTTCCTCAATAAATTTACTATTCAACACAAAAATAATTGTTCAATTCGAACCAGTTGTTCCTGAGATTAGCCCGTTCAACCAAACAAACTCTACTGCTTTACAATATTAGTATAGATAAGATTAAAGTATCAAACGAGGATGCAGTCCACCTGATGGTAAGTGGTTATTGACGCCCATTGACACGTGTAAGCAACTGAATATAAAACAGTGGTACAGAAGCCGATCACAGACACGTTCCTACTGTCAAAGACTAAGATGGTTCCTTCATATGTAAGTGTGCCGGCAACCACAAACGTTTACCAAAACCAAGAACTGCGTCACGCTAGAAATAGGTGTCAAGATAATTCCTTCCCGGTCGTTGCACACCTTTTCTACAATCTGATACTAGATCTTGGAGAATCAAGTTTTAGTTGAAGTGTTACTTCTAAGACTTTTGAGGTCTCGTCGTTAATTCATTACTGTCCCATTTACTTACGTATAGTAAATCAGCCTCCACAAAGCCGAAGATTAAGTCCAGAACTACGTATCATACTGATATAGTAAACTACAATAACAGTCATCATTATCTTTGCAAACTTAAGTAACTGAGAGTTGCAATAATCTTGTTTGTACAAGCGAATACACGTATTAATCTGTCGACGTCAGTTTACGTCATTAAGGGCCCCATAAACGCTCGAAGCAGCTGACTTGGAAACGCTGCATCATCGTTTTCGTGTAATGATCCCTCGTAAGGGTGTATTAAGGTTCTTTTAATTACACGCCTCATTGACATTTTTCCATCTTCAGAATTTTTTTGCAACTAATGCAATAATAGCTAAGCAATATACGAGTATTATTAGTATTATCTATAATGGTAAGAAAAATTCTAATTGCAGTTCCATGATAAACCATCACACTTAATTATCTTATTCTTATTTTTATACCCGCGGCTCTGTCCGCTTGTCTACGGCAAAAGTATCCTTTGTGTTCAATTCAGGCCATAAACTATGTATGTGTATGCCAAATTTCATCCAAATCATTAGATTTGGATGAAATTTGGCACAGTACTTTATGCGCTAAAGAGTAACAAACACAAACTTCGCCTTATAATATTTAGTAAGATTTTTTTTAAGTACTTTAATTGTTTTATTACAGCACCACATGACAATATGATTATAGAGATTGTGCGGTTGTGTGGCCTTGCATATAATGAAGCTATCAAAGACATTATTATGGAAACACAATGTAATCTAATGTACTGTACAATAGCACTACCCCACAACCTATTTGTATCTTACAATAATATGAAATTGCTGTGATAAGTTATGGTAAAGATACTAACATACGAGTACTCGTAATTATGGCAGAGTAACTAACTCCGTAAGGGGTAATAACGCATCATTAGCTAATGTTAGTAATGTAACTAGTACACTATTTCAAATTGATGATTTTCTTATTGCCTGCAGTATATTAATTCAAGTAACAAAAAAACGTATGTGTGAGCTTGAAACTAAATATTACATATTTAGCAAAAACAAACAATTTCTCCGACATGTATAAATTGCTTTTAGAATTCAGCACATGTCCAAGCGTTACATGTCTGAACGATGGAAAATAAAAGAGTGGAAATTTCAAAAAGATACCATATCCGTTACTATCGTCTTACTGCCCCAAACACGTCCCGAGACAGTTTTAAAATCATTAAGACACGTTACATGATTCTTATATCGTACACTATAAAGCCGACAATTGCTTAAACGCCGCGCCTTCATATATCACATCTATCCTTGGCTCAAAATCAGTACGACATCGTGTGGTGTTTATTCCTAAAGCAATAAGGTTGAGAGTAGCATCAAATCCTCGTCCGTGATGAAGGTTTTGCAGGATCTTGCCACGCAGAACACGTCCGAGGCTTGTTAGGGCGCTGGAGTTTTATTTTCCTTCTATTTAGCGCTCGGAGAGTAGTTAGGTTTCGTCTTAATTATCCCCACTTAGCGCTGCGTCGAACATTGGATCATTCTTTTTGCGCTCGAGTTTAGCTCGTTGAAAAATTAACTTGTTAGTAAATTCTTGGATTTACATAATACATTTTCAATGTAACTATATAAGACAATCTACCCTACAAGCAAAGGTTCTTGGATCTTTTTGCTTCAATATGAAGCGTAAACACAGAAAATCTAAAGTAAATTGCGAAAAAAATATTCTAATTAATCCATCCGGCAGTCTTTTGAAATCCATTGGTCGACACAAGATGACTATTATCAAAAAAAATAGGAGAGGTCATGGATATTTCTGACAATAGTCATCGCGCTTAGCATGCGCGTTGACAGGCGCAGTGAGTGCTGATGTTGCACAGGAAGACACTGTGGCCCATTTCTTAGATATTATCCTATAGCCGCCTTCTCCGACAACCACGGGAAAAAAGAGTGTAGTGTTATTGAAGACACGTCAAAACTCATACTCAATTTTGGCTACATTTATGAAGAAGTGATGTTTAAATATGTTTCAATTGATATAATTTTTAAATTTGTCTTTTAGAGACTAAACAAGAAATGTCAACCTGAAGTGAATTATATCTTACTAAGTATATTAATTGCAAATACAGAGAGAGTATGGCTTTGTGGCATTATTCATATGGCTTTTGACAACAAGTTTTTTACGATGTCAATCGCAAAATATTCTAATGCGGTTATATGAGTATGAAAAGATTTTTTCAACACTGCAACAATTTTGTACACCCAAAGTATCTCACAGGCAAACTGGATCTATAAAGATCTGCATTCCGGTACTACTATCCAAATTCACAAAGGGACACTCACAGATACATTTTTCACGCGAGCCCGGAAGAGCAACGTTTCATCCATTTGACGTTTGGAAACCATCGCTACATGTTGAAGACACTTGTCACATAACCGACGGTCTACGATCAGCTAGTTAAAAGCGATAGCTTTACAAAATGTAGTCTGCACATGTCGACATATGGAAAAATCTCTTATAAAAATATTTATTTAAGATCTCACTCCGGTTTACCTTTTTTAGATAATAATTTAAGTGATTAACTTTATTACATCAGTTTAAAATACAATACAAAAATTCTAAAGTTACTAAATATAAAGCTAGTTTAAATATACCGCTCTTCTCGATTTTTTTCTAAGATTACGTTCCGGTAAAAAAATATAATACCTTATCAAGCTGTAAAATGACGAAATAAAACGTAAATAAATCACAATATTAATTTGCTCAAATTTATAAGCAATATAAATAAATCTACTAAAATAAATGTAAAAGGAAAAAAGACACTAATTCTTTCGTATCTTTTCTCAAATTACTATAATTCGTATATACCGTACATCGCACGCAATAAGACAATTTCACATGCAAGCTGCAATCCTGTTACATGAAAATTTTCGTACAGAACCAATTGAAAACCCATTTGAAATTACACAAAGGATACGAATACCGCATTGAGTACAGATCGGCTCCATGCATGCTGACGTACTGTAGTGCGCACATATCGTATTTATGCAATAGTGGACAATAATCGACGTAATGCTAACTTTTATCAGAATTGTACCATTGTGATGTGATGTTCGAGTGTTGGTGACAATAGAATATAAAAATGGTATGTTAGTTAATCATACCAAAATAGGCCGGATAAATAAATACCATATACTTTAATAGGTTTTGATAAGGGTTGTCTTCGGCATCTAATAATCAGTGTCTTACAGTGTAGTTCGACCGGGGAGGTACCATCGCCACACCAATTTTGTAGCGTGAAATTCTTGCGTTTCGGTGAAAAGTTGGGGTTGATAGTACACTTACATATAAGGCGACCATCTCAGTCCTCGGGAGCAGCATCGCATCTGTGATTGTCTTCAGATAGAACCCCTGTATTAAATGAAGTTGCTTACAGATGTCGATGGGCGGCAGTAACCTTTTATTATCAGGTTCACTGCATGCTCGTTTGCTATCAATTTGAGAAATAAAAAAAAGGTTCGTCTTTAAATATTGTGTGAGGTAACTTGTCGAACTCATTATGCTGATCATACATAGATGAAGAGAACCAGCGGTCGGCAAGCCGTGGTTTACCGGTCTGCCTTATTTTCAAGGATAGGGTACCTTCCCTTGAAATTTTGATCCATTACTTTATGTTACTACTGTAAGGTCCATGTTTTCAAAAAGATCACCGACCGCTGTTTCACCATATTCCAATTGCCGATCCTGCCATTCCTTATTCATCAATTTCCCAATCTAAAACCACAAGTGTACCAAGGGTTAAGATAAAAGAAGTTTTGAAATTACTTGAAGTAAATATATTTTTTTTAAATCAAACCTTACTTGTTGAGTTATAAAATAAATATTTTAAT
>DWLI01004536.1:0-10784 GCA_018249915.1 Cecropterus dorantes dorantes
CGGCAACCACACCCTTCCATCGAAACGCAAGAAATGCTTCACGCTAGAAATAGGTGTGGCGGTGGTACTTCCCCGGAACTACACTGGTTCTACCACCAATTCGTTCCTTGTGCGATATAATAATGACTTTAAACTCTGCTAGAACTATATAACTCCTAATAACTATACATATCATGTGCGTCAATGCTTTATCTATTTTAAGAACTGCCAACAGACATGACCAGATCATTATAATTGAACAAATTGCAGCAATTCCTTTAATACGATACAATCCGTTTCGTAACGATTTAATAACTTACGTAGATTGTCTTTGCAGTTCTTAAATCATTTTATGACACTAATGATTTAACCTCGCTTGATACATACCTCCAATAGTAATAGAATTTTATGCCGTTTAAAGATCATTATAACTCTACCGATACCTTACAACGAGTCGGTTGACCTCGCGATGGTGTTCAAAAGGTCGGAATGCGAATACTACACGATAATTAACTTGAGAACAGTTCTATTTTTCCGATTTCTAAAGATTAACTCGAAACAATACTATTTAATGATAATTTGAATTAACGACATTTTCTGGATACTCCAGCAGCTGAAAATAATACAAATAAACATACGGATGATAGGAAATAATTTTAAGGGTTTTTAAACATGAACGAAGGCGGATATAATTCAACTGGTGAAACACAGTTGTATGAGGCAGATCGATGTGTATAATTAAAAGATCATTCTCTCGGGTCACGTACACGGTAAACACGTGTGTAATTCGCGGTTCGTTCCGCTCGTAAAGACTGATCTGTTGTTCCTTCTTGTTGTCTGTTTATCTGATGGGAATTCTATAGATCGACTAGCTACGAAAGAGGCTGGTGTTACTAACTTGGTAAATGAAGGAATAGTTGAATAGGACAATACTATAATTAAGAGCCAAAGTGATATTTTATATAATGTCGTTAGAGTTTATAATAGGTTTGAGATAAAAGTTCTGTGGGAGAGACACTTTAGAAATTAGAATTAATTTAGAAATCGTTCTCCAAAACAGACCATACCGAGATGCTGCTGCATTACCATGTGTAAGTAGAGTGCAGGTGGGATGCAAAAGTAGACAAACCAAGGGAAAATATTAATGAGTGCTATGACTAATCTTAAGCAACATTAACACATAATAGAATGATTGATAACAACAAAGCGGACCATTTGTACATTACATTTCTCTTACATGCAATTACATATGCCATCACATCAGGAAGTAACCATACACATTTGCAAAGTCAGCAAGTTCCGAGCGGATTAATTTCCGTGATATATTATTGCGAGCCGGCAGACCGACGACGGGGCAAGATTAATATGGCGCTCGATAAGGCTCGAGGGGAATATTTAAAGAAGAGAAATGGAAGGTGGAAGAGGTCGTGACCCATATAGATGTAACGACGTCCCCTGATAGAAAAAACGAACAAGAAGAACTGTAAACATTTTTATGACAGAGAACCTCAGGAGACGTAATAAGAGTTTTGCAGTATAAACTTCGTGATCACAATGCTCACAACAAAATTGTATGATATACTCGTTTATTCAAGAAAACATTGAACAATTTAAAATCATCTTGTATTGAGATATAACTGGAAGAATAGACTGTAGATCAGCATCAAACAGATTGAAAAAGTTAAAACCGAATATGTCTGTAAAATGTTAAATGTAACATTCATTAAATCTCAGCGTGCATTGTAAGTTTTAAATGAAAGCTGAATTTTATTTTTTTCAAAGCCCCTTAATGACCCTTTTAGGCAGACACATAATCAGATCTTTTGATGACAGCTCAAGAGTAAATCGCTTAAAGTCTCCTCCGGAACTCCATTATAACCTGACCCACTTTAGAGATACTACGTAAGCCAACGTGAATCAAGTCGTCGGGGATTTGAGATTTTATTTTGTCGCAGAGGATAAAATGATACCAACAATAGAAAAGCTGCTTAAACGTCTTGCGAAGGCATTTCGAATGAAACACAATCGTCTAAATTCCAGACACGCTGTAGGAAAATCGAAAAATACGGACGCAATATTTTTTTATCTATTTTACGACATTTTATGTGGGGGTGAGAACATTACTGAAGCGTAGCACGCCTCGGGAACAATATTCCAGAGTCTTATAGATTTATTCGAAGATATTTTCAACATAAAAATATACTTTAATAATTCTCCAATAAAAAAATGCATTCATTTCTATTCATTCGTTCATTCATATCTATCATCTATTGTTTCTGCGAAAAACCCGCAATAGCATTAAAATACACATACAGCTAAAAATAAAATTGACGGATTCTGTGTATTTTCATTTTAGACATTTCGACAATTACTCCACTTCACTTAGTTATGAAAATAAGCTCTTGTATAAAACAGATAAATCGATTCCACATTCCGTTGTCTTTCAAAGAGGCTTACATGGTACGACGTCAAAATCCTTTTAAATTGGCAATCCCTGTTACACAATTTAATAAGGACAAGAACAACGAGACGAAAAAAAATAAAAGAGAGAAGCGTCCTTGAGATAAAATTTGCAATGAAGCACAATGAAACTCGTGACTCTAGTGAATTCTAGTGGAACAAAAAGTGGTTACCAACCGGCGAGCGCTTTCCGCCACTCTGTATGGATTAAGTGTAGCAGCAATTTTTTGTTTGCGAAAAAAATATTACTCGATTCAAGGCACTGCTAAAAGTGTATCCAATATTAAAACCGATCAAATTATTAGATGTAAAAGGAACTAAATGGAAATTTGTCTTTAATATCAATCAAGCAATCACAATCACCCATCAACCAAACAGCACTGTAAATTTTGTAACAAAATTGTTATCTGAATTGTTACTTGGAACGATCTTGTGGTAAAAACACACATATTAGGTAGTTGAAGAATGGGCCGTATTATTGTGGTAACCATAATAGATTGTGGTAGAAGAAATGAGAAATACGGACGACGATTACGATACAATTGTACGTACATGAAACAGCAAGACATCAAATGGGTGTCATCTCGTGTAATGTGATAGCAGGGTGTGTCTAGGCTGAATTGTGTCATCTAACACTTTACGGGCGTCTGCGATGTTTATTACAGCTGGTAGCGAACTGCTGGGCGGAGCGGCGGACGGGCGAGTTGAAATATTACATGGGGGAGATGTGGGGAGAATATTGCCATGTCGGTTCACGATCAAATTTATGAGTATGTTTGGTATTGTGCGGAGTATGTGTTACGTGTATGTTAGTTAATTGTATCATTATTTAATCATGTTATTCTCAAATTTAGTATCAAATGTAAAATGAATAATTAAATAAGAAATAAATTACCACTTTTTCATTTACTACCAAATGAAAAATTGATAAAGTGATCGCTAACAAAAAATTTATAGCATAAAATATTTGTGCCAATCACTAAACTATCAAGATTCGCCATGACTGGTAATAACGGACATAAAAACTAACTTTTGTTCGCTAAAAGAAAAGTTACAACTGCCGATACTTATCACGAGTTCGACGATAAAAGAATAAAGGCAAGCAAATAAAGGCCGTTAAAATTCATAGCCCTTAGATACGTTCCATTGGTGGAAGTTGGGAAAACAGCCTAAAGGTAACGCATAAAAGAAAATAAAGATAAAGATGATATTCAAAACTTTTAATACGACATAAAATTTAAATTAAGTGTGTTAGAAGTTACGTTAACACTACGTGATTACGCAGCAGAAAAATGCCACTTGAAAAATATCAAGCCCAGTCTTGGCATTACGTAAGCGCTTGAAGTATAGGGTGTAAGGGCGTAGGGCTCTCTTCAGGCTCTGACTTTGAGAGCGTTTCAACTGGCCTCGTTTCAGAAATAAGGGCGATAAACAATTATATAAACGATGAATAATTTTATAAATCAGAACAAATGAATTTCAAAATTAACAATATTTGTTCTAGTGTATTATATTATGTAATATTGTGCACAAAACGAAACGATACGATACGAAATAAATGTGTATCGTTAGCTCCTATTACGTCGTGGTGACCCTACAGATACATCACAGAGGGTTTCGCGTTCGATTCCCAAATAGGCAGATATCCATCTAAATTGTGAATTTAGATCTGTATTCTTGATCTGTGTATTTGTGTATCTTGTAATTGTGTTTTGTGAGAATTCTAGTTTATACGTGTCGAAAACGTCTTTTACCTAGGACCGTAAGAAATAATTTAAAGCCTAAAGCCCTCAAAATATAAACAGCTAGGCACGTTCAATCAACTAGTCCAAACAGTTAATCTTGAAATGAAAACGGAACAGGAATGGACGTTTCAGTCGGATGAACACAAAACGAACGAGAAACACAAACAACATGTAATGAGGAATTTGGATCGAGCTTTTTGCGAGACCCTATGACCTTTACGTTCGTGAGATGAATTAAATTTGGTTTCGATTCAACATAAATTGAAACACGGCCCACTTTACTTTGTAAATCAAAATTGCACGTTTGGTAAAAGTAACAGAAACATCATTGTATAAATATTTATCGAAAGTATTGTTGACCATACCTGTAAAAATACAAATATGACGAAAGGAATGAGTTTGATTAAAACTCAATGAAAATAATAACTTATTTACAAAAATACATCAACTGTTGAAGAAAACACTACTCAAAAATACTGAGGGATAGGCATACAAAGTGAATAAAATAGTTGCCCGCAAATAAATAAATCTGCAATTTCAAATGTTTCACGTATTTTAAAAGAAACAGCCAAAATATAACAATTTAATAAAATCGTAGCTACAACGGTCACATTGCTTGTTTGTACATAGTCGAATACGCTCTTTGGCGGCAGGCCAACAAAACTAAAACACAGGAGGCCCCTGTTTATAACCAATCGCTGCTGAAGCCACTACAAACAGATAATGATGACAACATTTTTTTTGCACGAAAACAAACCGATACTCGTGATATAACATGAACTCTTGACAGCGAACCAGTAGAAACTGGGAGATTACGATAACGAAAAGACACGAGTGTCACGGACGATATTGTGTACGAGAATAATTATCTTAATAACATTGAAAAACGGCTGAGGGCAACAATAAAAACAAATTCAGAGTTTAAAAGTGATTCATGTTTTGTACAGTATACGTGAGCCGATCGAGCGTCACAAGTGTCACGAACTATTTCAGTGCGCGGTGCGAGGAACGTGTGTGGTTAAATTAAACGGATATGGTATACCATCTAGATAGCAGTGTCCATTTGTCTTTGTTATTCCCCCGGGCAATTTGCTTTAATAAGATGGTCCCACGGAAACTACATTGTTATACTATTGAAGAATGTTATTTGTTCTTATAACTGCATTATCGTAACATCTTATGTAATGCGTATTTAATGTTTACACTCATTGTTTTCTTTGGTCCTGATAGCAATTATCTAACTTTATTTATACCAAAGAAATATAAACAGATATGATATCAGAAGCATAACTTCTTTAATTGGATGACATTGTATAGGTACTCATGAAATAACATACACAACTAAAGGAAATTGTCACTTTTGGAGCGATCCGGCGGCCAAATTGACACCGCCTATTACCGCCTCCGCTGAGTGACGTGAATCGTAATAAACGGATCAACTGAGGCGCACAGGTGTCCCAATTTAGTATTATTCCATTACTGCACGACAATGTTAATCCCGGATTATGTTTGATATATTGAGACGATAAATAAATAATCTAATATATAAAATTCTCGTGTCACAGTTTTCGTTGCCATACTCCTCCGAAAGGACTTGACCGATTTTGATGAAATTTTTTGTGCTTATCCGGTATCTATGAGAATCGACCAACATCTATTTTTCAACCCCCTAAATGTTAGGGGTAGTACAACCCAAAATTTTTTTTTTAGACAAAATTTTTAATTTCTATTTTTTTATGATACAACATACAAAAATACATATAATCCTTTATTTTCACCCTTCTACGATCAACCCTTATTTTAGTAATTTAATCATTTTTCCTTTCCGGTCGAGGGTCAGCTAGTTAAATATAGATACAAGTAACATATTGTTCGCATTCCAATCAAAGGTACGGAAACACGTTACGGAGACGAATCAAATTGGCGGCAGGACATACGCAATGCAAATCTGGCGTACCGTCGTAGACCATTTGTCGCTTGATCACGACAACTCGGTCACAGCAACCATGTCGCATTCCAGACTTTGTGACAAAGTAGAAGAGTCCAATTTGGATTCCGAAATAATAGACCTGGGAAACAATTGGGATTCAGTAGAAACAAGCCCTTAACACAATGATGGAGAGTTTAAAATCAGATGCGATTATTACGGCCGAGTTCCAGCCAGGAGACGCGGCTCCAGCAATTTGCCTATTGCCGACTTCAATTATCGCCCCCCGCACTCATTTCTGAATTAAGGCGAGAGCAACTGTAAATTTTGTGACGCCTCTGCAATTTATCTGAATTGGTATGATGCTTCGTGTAACCAGTTTTTACCTGTCCTGTGTGTTAGAAATGTTTGAGCACGGTACGGTCAGGGGTCAGTCAAGAAAGCAAGCAAGGAATTTACATTTGTAAACTGTTATGATTAGGTACAATAACAGTGAATTAATGAGGTATTAAATGTTTCTTTAAATTAATCAGAACGAGTCAATAAACGTACTGAACTGTATTTATTGAGCGTGTGTTATTATATTTAAATTCCCCTCATAATACCGGTAACGACAACCAATAAAGCTTGGAGCGAGGCAAGCATAATTCATAAACCGGGCTAACCGCAACCCGTAAAATTAACAGCTTCCATTCAAGCTGTTTTCGTTCACTTCCTCTGTATGTAATTGGCGTATCCGAGCTTTGACGTATAAAATGATAATAAATCAAAACAACGAGAATATGAAAGAATGGCGTATATTAATATTATCCTTATAAATGGCAAAACTTGTATTAAAATAAGTGTAGATAAGATTTGAAGCTTATTTGTTATGAGAATTTCAAATTCTATTGGTTTTAGTGAAAAAAAAACATGAAATCATATTTAAGTTAAAGATTTCAAATTTGGAATATGCAAATTGTCAAGAGAGTATTGCAATTACACAACTCGTATTATCTGCCAATGCAAAGATAAAGCTATCTGCTGTTATTAAATTACCGAAAAAATACGTTCATATGAGAACTCTCTATTTCTTAATATGCAGACCTTTACGTACGAGATAATAAATATATTTTCTTATGCCCTGAAATGTAATCTATATTATATTCAGTCAGCTTAAAGGACAAGCTTGTATTGTTGCTTATATGTATAGCCAAAATATTTAAACATTCTGTATCCTATATTTTTACAATACCACACCCTAAACTGCTAACGTTTCGTTCTCTTTTTTTAGTGACAACCTTATCTTAGATTATTTTACTACATGGTCATTAAATGATTTCGTTATCAAGTTATGGTTTTTAAATATTACGAAATGATAAGAATAAAAGCAGCGACAGCCGTATAGATGAAACTCGGCTTCTCAATCGAGGGTCCGAGGTTTGAAACCTAGATACGCACCACTGATTTTTCCAAAATTATGTACGTTTTAGAAACTAATTATTATTACGGTTTCTCGGTGCAAAAAAACATCTTTAGGAGACCCACGCGCCTGAGGGTACTTAAACATAAATATTCACAAAAGTTTTTGTCCAAGTGCAACTCGCACTTGGCCAGCGCGATCGACTATGGTCTATACAACTTTGTCTTTCGGAGAGAAGACTTGTACCCAGCTTTTAGACAATTATGGGTTGACAACGAACCGATAACGTTTATGACATGATGCAAATTTGTATTTTCACTAATATTGCATTATACAAATACTCGTTGCTTTTCTGAGCTTTTCATCGATATTTTTCTGCAAGTAATAACAGTTACAAAACAAAAGCAACTAATATAGACTATAGACTTACCAGGCATGAAGTGCAAGAGGGCAGCCGTGATGGGGTACAAGCTGGGGCTGTAGGTGATGTCAGGGCACGCGTAACCAAGCACGGACACCACTCGGTCGGCGACCGCGCGCCCCTTGCGCGTCAGGTGGTACCCGAGGCAGTGTGTCGCCTCGACGAACGGAGGCAGCATGATCGGCTTGTCCGGTAACTCCACCGTGCCGAATACCTGGAACAAACGGTCATGACATTTTTTAATCCAGAACACATCACTAAAGTAACACTGTGTGATAAAATGTTTTATAACATCAATAATTTCTTAAATGATAAGAACGTGCGCGCTGACGTGTAACCACATAAGAAATATTGCATGTGAGACACTTTATTTTATAAAATGGATGTAGTATATAAGCCTGCAAGCCGTCTGATGATAAATGCCCTGTGCGCTGAATGACATCTGTAATCAACTCCATAGTGATTTTAAATCTGAAGTCAATTTCAGATTCATCAGGACTACTATGATGAAAAGTAAAAACAGTTTCACGCTAGAAATAGGTAGAATAATATCTCCCCTATCGAACCTTTATTTGGACGTGTTAGATAATTTGTTTGGCCTTTTTATGAAAGAAACATCACGAGAAGCAAATTAACGATTTGAAATTTACAATTAACACAAATGTATTCCAAATATAAATATTTAGATAAAAAGGTTATTCAGATAAAATATAAATATTTTAATTTAGATAAAAAGGTTATCTTTACAGTAACGGAACATTATCAGAATCCTAAATAATTAGTTTACCCGGAATTCATATCACAAAGAAAACACCTTAGCTCATTTTAAAAAAAAACCTTGACGATCTGCGTAGCGGAGAGTTTAACGGTCTGACGCGGAGTGGGTTCTAGTTTCGATTCCCGGCCAGACAGACATCTGAATGATGAATTTAGATTTCTATTCGGGTTCTGGGTGTTCATGTATTCGTCTTTATGTGCCTAGTGCGGGGCTATGAGTCTAGAAAGAGTGTGTGATAAAAAAATACCTACCCAATTTAGGCAAGTAGTTATTGGTAAAGTTCATTAAATATTCAAGAAATGTTTTGTAGTTAATATTACACATGAAACTTATCAAATACAAATATGATAGACTAGATGAAGCTCCTATCGAGTATCTACAAATCGTATTAATGATTTCACTACGTCGATCTGTCATCAGTATCTTGATAACCCTACAGGATAACTGCTCTAGATGAGATAATCTGTTCAAGTTGATATCATTTGGGATGTCTAGTGCGTCAGAGTGAAGTATCCGACAGACATGGTGGTGTAGTCCAGTCATTTGTCGGTAATATGATTCTGTTTTATGGTTTTACAATAAATGATAAGTATTTACTTGGTTGTTTTTTTTACTTTAATGTTCATAACATGAAATTCTGTAAATTAATTAATAGGAAAATGCATATAATTGAGGACATTGCTTGACCATTAGCAATAGGCAAAATTTAAAAGATTTTAGATACAGACATACAAATTAGTATTATAAAACAATCCATCTAACGAACTTTACAATAAAGCTCTAAAAGAAACTGTAACAGACTATAGTCAAAAACCAAAAAAAGAAAAGAAATTGACATATACATATTAGTATTATAAAGACTTTTCCTACTAACTTAGCAATTAAGCTCTAAACTTCATCAAGAAACCCAGAGTCTGCATCGCAAGACTAAGTACCAAGTAGTTAGCGAGCACTTGATCTTATGTAGTAATTGTGAAATATATCTCACCGCAAAACTTAACCGGCGCAATCCTTTCCACATAAATGGTCGCCGGTTGCTTTATGTCATTAATTATGCCGGTAGTTAGCGGTTGCAAAATGAAATATACGTTATACCAGCATTTAATTGAATATACGTTTATAAAATGTTTAAATGTTTATACAACGTTGTACGTTTCCTTTAATGTGACCACTATTTGAACGTTTATTTAAATAGGCTAGTTGATACATATTAAAATAATAAACTTAATTGCTTATTTCATGTAGTGGTCTAAATATTGATTCACGAAGATATAGGATAATTGTAGAAATCAGTTTTTTTTTGTCAACCATTGCCAAAAACCCGAAACGCTCTCCGCCATACTTGTGACGTCATTATAAATATTGTGATGACATCTAGACGTCATTGTCATGTTGCGTATACTAGCATCTATTAATAAAATCTAGGGGATTTTGGATTTATGAAAGGTATGAAGGCACAAACCTGCCAATAATTGACACGTACCTACAATGCATTCTTTAATGACATAAAAATCAAAATAAATTATATTTTTACGGAAAATATGTAGTTTTATAACAAATTCCATGAATGCTGCATTTTTACTTTCATGTTAGGTAATCGAAGTTATGTCATATACATATATTTTTAAGTCTTATGACACTCAATAAAATTCAATTTATTATTTATGAAATTACTGTAAAGAATATACGACCTTAAAGAGTGTCTATGTAATTATTTTACATATGATTGATGGAAACTTTTAGACCTTACCGATCTAGGCTTTCATCAAGTTTACCTCCATTCGTTAGTAATGGAAACAATTAGTGTATGAGGATGTTATGATAAAAATCGTGTGTTGCACATTTTTGTAGGGGACGCAAATTGATTTAGTAAATACATTTAAATCTGTTATCCAATCCGCTGTGGACATGTCGGTCTCGAGCGTGATTATTCACTTTGCGGGCAAGGCCGCCGGAGCTCGGCTCGGCCCATACAAATTATACGTTTTGCCTAGATATCGCATCTAACCTAAATAGACGGGTAATGGCTCCACGGCTGCTGGTTATCTAGCATGTCGTTGATTTATATTATC
>DWLI01004537.1:0-10783 GCA_018249915.1 Cecropterus dorantes dorantes
GGAAACCGCATTCCTTCCATTCGTCTAGTTAGCTTGGTCGAGTAGTACAAATATTATAGCCAATCATTCGCATCTACTCGTATTATATAGATAAAGTACAGTAATCACAAAAATTAGCCAAGTTCTAGTCAGATTTGCACACGGAGGGTTCTGTTATACAAAATTGTTATAAGCCGTTGTAAGTTTCAAGAGCGTGCACTATGCACTATAACACTAACAGAGACCTGACGCTAAGTAATAGCTTATCGTTGTTACGTTTTGGGTAGGGTACTGATAAAAAGAAAAGCTAAACGATGAAGTACCAACAATAACTGAAAAGTAACATAATAGAATAGGAAATGTACCTATAAATTAATAATATTTACTTCTTTTCTAATAGAAATCTTCTTGACGTACCTATCCTATTTGTGTGAAATGTATTAGAAAATAAATGGTTTATACAGTGTTATACTATCATTTCCACTTACATTGGTAACTTTTTCCCATCCTAATCCGCCTTTTTTAGTGTAGTATATATAAAATATAAATACTCACTCAAGAGAAAGTTCTGGAATATTCAAGTGTGTAGAGGTAGAGTCATTCCTGCATACTTGCAGAGATCGACGCGGCGCCACATCCGAAATTGTCAAATAATCCGCATCTATAAAAAATGTAAATACGTATAAATTTAAAAATATTAATTATATTTTCACTTCTTACTATACCCATGCAAAGACATTATGCATAATACCTGCATAATTTCAATCTGAAATGAATTAGGAAAATACGCAACGCCGAACAAAATGGTTCGGGTCTACTCTACCATAACTCTGTAGCAATTATGAAGAGTACTACACAATTTTAGGTATTATGCAGTTTATGGTGATATATCTTAAACTTTTATGATATAATCACATATGTTGCCTATACGTTGATTTATCATGTATTATGCTTCAGTAAGTTGCTAACGTCGTTAACGTTAAATTGGAATTGTTCCTAAAAAGAATTGAAAGAAGTATGAAACAGACGCAAAATTTATGCAATAAACAAGACATTAATACTATTTGCACATTTTATTTAAAATATGTCAGTGTCTCGATAATAATAATTAACATTAGTATAAAATTATGAAGCATTACCAGATTTTTTACTATTTATTTTGTTGCTGGATAACTATGTTGTATAATATACAAGTGCCGCTAACCTCTATTTATGGATTATTTAACGGATGATGGATTAATATATTAATCACCGTTATCTACCCATCATCCGCCGCAAGCGAAGCGTAAGCATTCGGATTTAATGTTCTCGGTTCTCAGCATTTTTATTTATATAGAATCCTAACAATTTCATTACGAGACGGCAGATAGGTATGTGTAACTACGTATCTTATAATTTACGTAAGCATCGAGATAAATAAAGGTGCATAGTAGATAGTGTTGAAGCTTAGGTAAGCAGAGGCGTCAGAAATAGACGATAGAAATCAACTTAGCAGAATAATGTTGTTATGTGGGTGCATGTTAGACCATTTTACGCGCCTATACAGGCTTCTTTGTGGATCTTTAGTTGTAAGTCGATACTACATTGTAGTTAGGAATAATTTTATTTATTTATGTACTCACATAAATAGTACACATGGGTACACAAAAAATATTAAGCCTACTTACTTCAAAGCCATACGAATATTTAGCCGTACTTACTGTGTAGAAAAGTATTGATTAAATGGCCAATATTATACGAGTAAACACCTATGCACCCATATATTTCTGGGGTCGGCTGATATAAACAAATATATACTAAGTCACTGTGTCTCCTAAATTAATCTTAATAATATAGTCCGAAATTGAATATAGAATTTGCAGTGGAATACAATATTTAAGAAACAAATCAATTATGATGATTACCTTCAATAACAATGGTACATAGGCCCGTGTCCGAGACGGACCGGCCTCGTGTTTTCAAACTGCTTCTGTTTCTTTTGAAGTAGCTCCAACGTCCGATTACGGATGATGTCAAAAGGCGGTTGAACCTAAATGTAATATTGCTTAATTAATAATTATTAAGATGAGACTCGGAAAAAACATAGTTACCATAAATAAGCAAGCAATAAGGGCGATGAGATCGCTTCTATCGATTATAGTTCTGAAAAACTTCGACAGAATCGATACTATCGATTAAAATCGATAGTCTAACTATCGATCGTTTATCAATAAACTAAAATTCTAAAATCGGGCGGCAACACTACAACAGCATAGCGCTACATTTATGCAATAAATAGATAACTAATAGGTCTAATAATAATTAAATATGTATGTACAAATAGAATACAGTTCATATGGCTGCGGGTATTGTATTATTTATTATTTGTAAGTATACTCGTACATGACGAGCACATAGCATATCCCGGCCGTCAGTGTAGCTCGTTACATTCCTAACAGATCAACAATGTTTTTTATAATCAGTGAAGATATCTGCGTGGCATAATATGTTCCAGGCCTTCCCCTGGCCTCCCCTGGCCTCCAACAGTGGGAAATCCTTGGAGTAGATGAGTTCCCTGAAGTGAACATAAATAATTGCCAAAATCACTGGTATCAATACTGTAAAATAAATACCAGCGAGAAATTAGTAATTTCAATGTTAAAAATAAATAAGAAAGGCTGGTATCAGTCAAATAAGATAAAAGGAACTCGGATATAAACAAGTCTTTTCCCCGTATTATAACGAACGTTGCATGCGGAAAGTATTTTGTATGACACCAATACTAACCCTGACAGAACATTAAAAATAACTTTAAAAGTGAGTAGTTAGGTACATATTTTTGGGCATCAGTTTCAAAATAAGAATGTCTGTAAGGATGGGTAGGTAGGTTTCGTGGGTAGGTAAGTCCTGCTAGATTCCTATATCTAATAAATAATTTGTTAATTACTTAGGTAATATTTGGCGTAGGATTGTTTCGCGTCTTTATGTTTTGCGATTTTATTAACAATTAGCTCCACGCGGTTTAATTATCTAATAGCATTTTAAGGAATAACATAACTTCTAATGTAATAACGTTGTACGTATGTATGGGTGAATTAAAATGGTACCTAACGCATGTAGCTAAAACATTTTATTAGTGGTATAAAATCACTAATAAAATAACCACCGGTATTTCTATAAGTTATGCCGCCGGATTGTAAACTACGAACTGAGAATAAAAACAATGTAGGTAGATACTTCAAATTAGTTAAAATAAGTAATAAGTAGTAAAAATAAGGGTAATTGTAATTTTGCATTATACCATCTATGCAAATATACGGGCACGCAGATATAAATCTGTTAAGTCGCATGCAAGATCAGATCGTTCTACCTACTCTTGTTGTGTTAATCCACGATAAACGTGTTTTGTTTATCAATGAGACGCTACACCTGTGCGATAGCAAGGCACTCTAAACAACAGCTATAAACATATCTTTAAATAGATTAATTTTATTACTAAAAATAATAGTGTTTACCTTTTCAACGGTTTATCATTTTCTGAACTAGACGACGTAGAAGTATCACTGCTGCTGTAATTCACTTGACGAAAACCTTGGTAACTAGCACTTTTTCGAATATTCATTTTGGAAAAAAAATCAACTACGTATTATCCACTTATCAACTTCGAGATGAAATCGCGATATATCTGTAATGCCGTTTCTAACGTGTGTCCAACATGTAGTTCACTTGGAAACTAAAATTCGGAAAATCAACAGAATACGCTAGATGAAAATAATTTGTCACTGACTGCTATAATTAAACCGCGTGGACTCAATGCGCCCGCGGCGTCCGGCGCTTCATACAAGCGCTTGACTCATCAGCAATTAGATCAGATTGAAAAATGCTCTTTCATTATTCTTCGATTTATGTCCTTCATAATTATATCCACGTATGAATTGAAATCATTTTAATAGCTTACAATAGGAAGTATAGAAACTCTATTTTTAATTACTTGTATTTATTTTCTCGTATAAAAACTGATTAAGTTTCAGGAAATATGGAATGACTCAATTGTTCTACTTATAAAATAAATTATACCAATTTCAAGTGTTTTATTTTCTTTATTAAAAAAAATAACATTAATGACACTTACATACAGTATAGTAAACTAATTGTGTGGGTTCTACGAATTGCAGTATAAACGTCTAACCTATATTGTACAATTAAAAATATAAATGTAAATAAAAAGATTGCAATACATTGCATAAGCCCGTCATATGCAGTAGGTATGCGACTACTTCGCTGCGATTACGCGACGTGACTGCTGCGTTCTCTTAATAAGAACCAATCACCAACTATTTCCCAAATAGTGATCGTGATAACACCTTAAAATTAATAAAACATTGAAGCAAATGTATTTATCGAAACAAATGTCTGTAAGTGACAATCTAAGGACTGTTCTTCTAATATCAATAAAATATGAAGTATATTATAAGAACAACATTCAACAATTTACATAAAGGGGATAAATAAATGTGTATATATATGTTAAGTAATCCTTAGAAAGTATTTTTCTAACTATATTTACTACACCATCAATTAGGTCTCACTACTCGTAATTGCTTATATTTTACAAGTTCATTTTTGCCAATCCGGAACCTATTTCAAACACCTCTTATATTATGTAAAATGTGTAATTACATCAAAAATTTATGATAATTGATTTTCTCAAATTTATCATCATAGTATGTATAATCAGTATACAATATGATATATTCTACTGAAGAATATCCATTTAATCCTTAATTTTCTAATTTCATATTAACCATGCATCATAAATGTATAAGTAAAATATCTGGCACTAAGATCAAAAAGTGATACCAAAGTTCAAGAATTATTTATAAAAAAGCGAAAAATATATTTAATTTTAGACTATAATAACTGTAAGATTGGAAGCTGGACGTTTTGAATTTTCGGAAGAAATTTGCTATCTAAAAATTGTATTGTATCTTTCATAAAGATTAAAAAGACATAATTTTGGCTTTTACAAAAAAATGTTACCTACATGTATGCATGTATGTTTCTAAAGAACACTTAATAAAAATACACCTTGAATAACAGTAAATTTACACCAAATGTCTTCTTTTCACTTTATTATCCAAACCATAGCCTGAAGCTATGTCCCATGTGTTAGTAGTAGGGTCTTCTTGGGTTGTTCTGAAATAAAATATATCAATTAACATACAAATACTATATTTTTTATAATATTTAATATAAAAGGGCACGCAGTCCATCGGATAGTAAGTGGTCACTGCCCAAGGACATCTGTAAACAATTTCCTTTAGAACAAGGATTCGATCTGAAGCCAATCACAGATTTGTTGCTGTTCCAGAGGACTAAGATGGTCGCCTCATATGAAAATGATCCGGCAAACACATCTTTTTAACAAAACGCAAGAACTTTACGCTAAAAATAGGTGTGATAGTACTATCTTCTTGGTCGAACCATACTCGTTCTAACTCTTAAATTTAAATAGATAAAAATACACAAAATTATTGTTTTTTAAAGTGAAACGCTGACATCTGTAACCAAATCTAAAAAGAAATTCTCATCCATCAACCCTATACATATACTCTATCTATATCAATCTTGAAAAAAATAAGGAGTGTAGCAAACCCCCTTTTATTAGCCATCAACTGCACTAAGTTGTTTTGTTGACTGATAAATATTTTACCGAAAAGACGCTGTTATCTACTTCCTATAATCTCTTAGCTGCTTCTTACGACATTCACGTAGCAGATAGAGAGTAATGCTAGTTAGAGCCGAACTAGAGGGATATATCAAAGCACAACAAATAATCTTCTTGAGGTCAATCATAGCTGCTTTGCAAACTCTTAAAGAAAAGGGTATATCACTCCATTTATGTTGAAAGTTGAGTCGTCTGTGTTCATAATCACAACCTTTTAATCAATGTTAATTGTTTATATTTTTATTTTTCTGTTATCATATAAATAAGGTAAGGACCTTGTGAGCTACAACACAGCATGAATAATGTCTCCAGTCTTTCAAATCCTTTATAAACTACACAGCTAGAACTGAGTAAAAGTGGGTACCGCTTTGGTACATGAATTCATCCCAAAACAATCTGAATAACTTACCAAAGGGTTCGGTCTGAATCTATATGCCAGCATCATTCGCTTCCTGTACGCATCGAATTCGTCGTCTTCGGCCAAAACCACATCCGAAGTAGACGCCCCTAGACCGAGGTTTTGAACTGGCTGTTTTGCCCTTAAAAGGAAATTATATTCATAAATTACGCTTCGACACTTATATGATAGTCATTTCTTTACATGCAAAAATATGGTTACAATTCTGTCAAAATATGTACTTTATTACTTATGTCTTACATAGCCAGGCAAATCCTGCCATGATTTTTTTACAAAATGTCATTACATTGAAGCTATAAAATACATTCACATTGCATGAAAAAAGTAACTAAATTTCCCATTATGCAATTTCTCGTCCTTGCAGATAACAACTTGGCCGAGGATCGAACCCGAGACTTTCTGATTGTCAAGCCGGTACGTGGACTACTGCGCCACGCGGGTCATTAACAAAAACTTTATATATTCACTGAATAAATTATAATGATAATAACAAAAACTTTCTTTGAGAATATAACATATATAGATGCATGAGACTAATAATAATCCTGGGAAAATAGAGTAGTTTCACTGGTTATATAATTATCAAACTGCACATTCTCAGTTAACATTCAAGCGGTTATATTTTAGTATGTGAAATCACTGTTTAGATTTTTTTAATTAATAAAGTTTAAAAGAATATTTACTTAAATCACTAATGTATATTATATAAGTTTTCGCATACTTATTTACAGGTTCTACGATGCCAGTGCCTTCAGCACCGAGACCTTCGCCCTCCGTCCAACCAAGCTTTTGTAGCATTTTGAAACCTTAGCGAAAAACAAATTTAGTGTACAACTATATACAAATAAATGAAATTGCAGTAATTGTGTAAATTTTCAATTTTATAAGTGTAAGCCAAAACATCTGTAATATTTTTTCTGTTTTTCCTTAACTAAAACTTATGTCTAAATAATAATATATTTAATTAAATTAAAAGTACAATATACTACCAAAAAATGCAATTTTATAAAGTTTACATGCAATATGTAATGACCTTCTAATATGTAATCAAGTAATGCAATATTACACATACAAAATACTTTGAATAGTGCCAAACATTTCGAGTACATGAAATCACACATACCAACATTGTCCTCTTTCAGCTTGAACTCTTTGTAGTCACTGAAATCTGGCTCCTTGCCACTTTTAACCGCTGAATACTTTTCCATGAATCTGCAACATCATTAAACATGACTTCATTTTAATTGTATAATACATTAGTAATGCGATGTCAAATTCCACAAGATCCATTGATGAGTATATACTCACTTTATATAGTCGTATATATATTACTGTGTTCTGATATAAATGGGGTTAGAAAACATTCATACAAGGTTTTCGAATTTAAAGCTCTCTCAGACGTCATTTTAGTTTTTAATATGTTCAACTAAATGCTGTCGAGTTTGGACGGCACCTAGTCATTACTTGAACTATACGCTGATACGCATTTGGCTACATTTGTGTAATGTTAAAATGAAGATGGCGTTGTTTACATACAGCTATTCTCGAGTAGTAAGACGTATGACGAACGTGTGATAAAGAATATAGTTAGGACCTAATTCTCTTCAAATATTATTTTCATACATTAAAAGTAGTGACCGATATTCTGCACTGTTCGAAAAATATTTTTTCATATTTCGAGTAGATTTAATTACGTAATTAACAAATAACAATAGTGGATTATGGCAAATTCCTTTCATAACTAGCATTACTCTCGTAAGTCTTATAAATTAAGAGAAATTAAGACTCAGGTGTAAAATCCTTTAAGACTCAAGACAGGACTTAAGTTAGTTACGACTTAGTTGAGTCGTGTGTCTGTAAAAATCAATTGTGTTTTCCATAGGATTAAAAGAATGAGCTTCTTAAATGCTTTGATATCAACGTAGAAGAGAAGCAATCTAACTAACTAAATAAAAACTTTAATCTTCATAATAACTTTTAATCGGCCACAGAACAGTCGCTTTAATCGACAATCGCGCAGCGAAAATATATGAATATGTCTGTCTCTGAATTTTGTTTAAAATCACTCAACGCTGAATGACGCGCCAAGCAAATATTTCGTGGCTAAGTGGTCTTGTTCGAACTGCATGTGTTGGTGTCAGTAATACATTAATAAAGAAGCAAAAATGCCGGTGCCCATATTAACTTCCTGCTTATTTATATTTCGTCATTGCTTTTTGTACATCATGTCATAAACTTACTTTTTTAACTCCTCGGGAGGCAGGAAGTCTCCAATATGGTGCTTGCCAGCTGCTTGCTTTGTGAGCTCGTTCGCCCATTTTTCTGTTGCATTCATCTCCTTCGCACGAAGTCTGTATGAAATGAATACATGTCAGGAATGCAATTTTAAGCCTACTTTTACAATTTAATTGAAATGATAGTTGAATATTAAAATTCGGAATTAGTGGCCACTTGACTGTAGAACAATTCAACTGATGGATCAGTAAAACAAAGAGCAATTTTCAAAACTTTTTAACTAACCACTAAGTTCATTGTATAATAAAATTAAATTCATTACTTGTGCTCCCAAGTTCCTTCAGCGGTATCTTCATCACTGTCATACTCATATTTGTGTTTACCAGCTGCAGCTAAACGCTCTACCTCCTGTCTCTTTTTCAGCATATCCTAAATAAAAAATACAAAAGTACATTAAACGAAATATTAGGCAGGGTTAAATAATGGTTCATACATACATTATATATGTATGTATGAATTTAAGCTGCATTTAATGAATTCGATTCTGTAATACAATGCCATGGAAACATTGGATTTTAGGTATTCAGTTTGAAGATATGTCATAAATGACATATCAATCACTTTGAAAGGAAAAAATGGAAGTAAAAAGCATTGTATGGTTTGTATTAAATGGAGAAGGAAATTAGGTGGCACTGGTCTATTCCAAAAGTAGAACCTTGCATATTAAGGTTGTAAATAATACTAGTTTCACATGGACCACAGACAAAATACTATGATAACTCTGCTTTTCTAGAAGCTTCATTCAGTATTAAATGGTGATAAATGCCATGAAGAAAACCATACGAAATGTATTCTTACCTGATACAAAAGATTCAGTTTGAAATTGTCTTCACACTTTTTCCAGTCTTCAGCACTGAGGTTTGTTGTTCCATAGTTGGTCATCGCATATGACATCAAGGCTTGATTGTTCCTGTTTACGTTGGTCAACTTAAGCCCTTCCTCATCGATTTTAGCAAGTTTAGCTCCTGGAAAGTATTGAGATTCTACTAATATATGAAGAAATTAAAAGCCAGCGCCAAAGAACTGACCTTGACTGATGTATACTTGAATTTTGCTTGCTTGTGTGCTCCACTAGATATAACTGAATAGCCACTGATGCACTGTTACATGATAACCTATAAAAACACCTACACCTACACCTAAAACACCCACGAGTATAAAAATCCCCTTGTTAGCTTTATTAGTGCATCTGTAAAAGGTCTTCCACCATTATCATTCAATCTTAGTCCTTTGGTGTCAGTAAAGTACATAATAACAAAACCAACAATTAAAACATAATTTAAAATGAATAATATATAAAATAAATAACTGTGATGATTGACCATAAATTAAATAAACTGAGTGTTTCTATTTCAAGTGGCAGTAATGTAACACCTAATTTATCATAGTTAAATAACATTATATGTATATATATATTGTCGTGGCACTGAATAATAGTGTGTATTAACCCTACATATAAAAAACACAAGCCTTTGTTCATTGACATGCAGATATGTAACATATAAGTTCATATATACATACATGAAACGAAATGCAACAAATTTTCCAAATCAGATGGAGCATATAATAATAATACCTAAAACTGCCGCACGATACTGAATGATACCATCGAAAAAATTTCACATTCAAATATGCCAAAAAATATCACATCAAGATGAATTAAAAAACGCAAGCTGAATGTTCCTTATTTCATAATTCATTTTCAAGTTAATAGAAATGTATATGGCAATAAATCTACTGAACTAATGTATCAAGAACCACTAGTTCGATTTATATAAAATTTTGCATGGATGTAGCTTATTTTTTTTTTATATTTTGCACTATATAAAGATACTATTTTTATGTCCTGTAACTTCAGCTAGCACAGTATAACATAAAAATTTTGGTTACCTGGCATAACAGGTGTTGTGGGTGCAATAACACCTGGTGGTTTAATATCAGCAGGTGGAGGGTCATCGCCCCAACGGGACTTCTTCCGTTTGCGTCTCTCCCTCTTGCTGTCCGAATCATCGTCACTCTGCGAACTCGCTTGTTCGTATTTCACATTGGCAAAATACTGGCTTTTATTACCGAAGTCTGGATAACTGAAATTTGAAAATATTACAATTAGGTATTAATGGTCAAAGGCTCTTACCTATCTATTACTGCATTGTGATAAAAAAGGTGTAACAAGGGAGAGATATTTGCATGAGACATTCCCACTTACTCCACGAGGTTAGTAAGAAGAAACACATCAGTGTCTAACCTTAGGTAGAATTTCATATTTTACATAAGCTTCGTTTGAGATTGTAGTAAATAAAAACATGATAAACACTACAACAATTAAAAAGAAATCCAATTACGAACATAGCATTTGTTATTTTAGTAGCAGTAATAAACTTCAA
>DWLI01004538.1:0-10782 GCA_018249915.1 Cecropterus dorantes dorantes
GTCCATAGGCGACGGTGACTACTTTCCATCAGGTAGCCCGTCTGCCTTATCGTTAGGTTTATACATAAAAAAAAAAATACCATCTTTTAATTACACTGCTTCTGCTGTTAAAATATATGAGTAAATCGTTTCTCGTTACCAGGGTAACATGACTTTATGTAGCTCAAATTTACGTTCTGATAAAAACAAGGTCGCCTTATCTATGGTGTTAATCGCATTTTCCCGTATATATGTATTAGAGCCGTGCCCGTTTCTAAACATACTACGAACAAACAACACTACGTCTATACTAACATATAATATAAAATAATGTGTGTCTGTTTGTTACTTAATCACACAAGATCCACTTTTTCGATTTAAATCATTTTATGCATGGGTGTAGCTCTTTTACCTGGTCAACTTATAGGCTAATTTTGATATTTTGCACGATTTAAAGATGGGTATTTTTATGTCTTGTAGCGAAGTACGGGCTATTCAACTAGTATTCTGATAAATAAGAGAAAGTTGAACTCACACTTGAATTTATATTTACAGGACTGCGTCAGAAGGAGGGTAATGTATTTCAAGCATAAGAGAGTAATGTTTTTCGAGTATGTATGTATGATTGTTTGTATGTATGTCTATTTCTTTGGCACGCGCTACAACCCAAACGGCTTGACGGATTGTGACAAATGACATATCATTGGAATCGTCACAGTTTGCAGAGTGTCATAGATTATATAGTTAAAAAAATGACAATGTAAATAGAACCTATTATTACAATAGAAGTATCAAACGAGCATGTCCGTCTTATGGTAAGTGGTCACTGCAGTTTATAGATCTGTAATAAACGTATCTATCGAAAAGTTTATATTTAAAATCAATTAATGCGTTGCTGCAAGGACTAGGCTGATTGTCTCATGAAATTTGGTAACCACACCCTTCCAGACCCGAATTTTCCACTGGGCACTTGCCCAGGGCTCCACGATTGGGTCCCCTCGACCATACACTAATACACCATCCCACACCATCACCAAACGATAAGAGACAGCTATTTTATTCTCGCCTCAGAAATCAGGCTTACCGATTTTAGCATGCTTACTAAATGTCAATACATAAAATAGTATATAATGTGTATTGAAATTTAAAGAAAATTTTATTATTGAATAATTTTTATGCCGTCTTTAATCAAAATTTACGGTAGTAAGTCGCGTTATATAAAAGCAAAAAGTGAAGCAGTAAGTTATAAATAAGACGACCCGCGTGGTGGAGCGGTCACCATACCGGTTTGACGCGCAATGGGTTCCGGGTTCGATCCCCGGCCAAACAGACATGTGAATGATGAAATTAGATTTCTGTTCTGGGTCTGGGTGTTTGTGTATTCGTTTTTGTGTGTCCATGACAACCGCGACAGAGGAGAAAAACCTAGTGCGAGGCTATGAGTGTAGAAATGTATATGAGCCGACCATTAAGTCCTCGGTAGTAGCAACGCATCTGTGATCGACTTCAGATAGAACCCCAGTTTAGTATGAAGTTGCTTACAGGTGTAGCGGCAGTAACCACTTGCCATCAGGTTGACTGCATGCTTGGCTACATCAACCTGATAAAAACAAAGCTAGGAAGGCAAGTTACGGTGTGTTCTGGTTTGAAGGTTGTACGGAACACGTACTTACATGGAGGACTTCAACTTAGTTAACATAACAAAACGTAGTTCAGGTATCTTCATTCCAGTTTGTTATTGATAACAGATTTACTTAAGTGTCAACTGAGATGCAGCTCGCATTTGCCCTTACCCTATCATCTAAAATCATCTATTTTTAATCTTATCTTTCTTTAACTTTATTATTTTACATTACATAAATACTACTCGACCAAACTAAGTAGACGAACGGAAGGAATACGGTTACCCTCCCCAGTCCTGCCTCATGCCCCACTCTCGTCCTAATATCGTTCGCACCTAAACTCCCTAATCTGTTTTAATTTTTAATAATAAATTAAATGAGCAAATATTATTTTGTTGTAGGTACTCATTAGTTTTGTTACAATTTTAACCAAAATAAGTAAATAAGCGTTGTTTAAGTACAAATATGTATATAATTTTTTAACACAGAAATTTATTAAAATTCACATTTCATTGAAATCAAATTTTCACAAAAAATCATTATTGCTATTTTTTATGTCCTTAGTACTTGCGAGCTTGCGAGGGACGTCACGTTTGACATTCGTCTAGTTAACTTGGTCGACTTATACATGAGTAGCACAATTACAGACACTTTCCATCTAAGTACAATCATATACCTTTATTTTCTATCTTATCTTTCTTTAAATTTATTGTTTTATATAACCTACTAACTTAATTAGTATGAATAGTTGTAGTTCGTATTCGTTGTACAAATCTTTTCAACAGATTTTTTTTGCAATTCAGGTCCTAACGCACCGTACTTGGAGCATAGTCCGAAACGGACTAAGATCAACCACGTCGAATCGGCGACACCGCGTCGAGACAAAGGCACCGAATGTTTGTCACGCGTTGTAAATATTTTGGACAGGCTTTACGGGGTTCAGTAATAGCTTTCACGCTGACACCATTGTCTTGGCATCGCGATTGGCCACGCGAGGAACACATGCGGTCCATCGCATCGCATTTGTTTATGACCGCTTAGTTCTTTGTTTCGATTACCTGACGATTCAATTTTGGGCTGAGCGATTACATTTCGTCCAATTCTATGTAAAATTAAACACAAATCCAAATTATATGCTATTTTTTCTGTGAAGTAAAAGAATGGATGTTTTTAAAGAAATTATTTTGTAAAAAAACATTAATATTTAGCATGTTAAAATAATTCGAATTTAAGTGTAAATCATTTTGCGTACATGGTATAACTACGTGTAGTAGATGAAATAGCATAATAGACTCCCAAAGTTAATATATTTTGCATTTAAAAAAATATGATTATGCAGACTTCGTTGCATAATGCATATTTTTATTTATAATGCACGATGATCGGCTGGGACTGATTTCCGTTTTTTGGACCTTTACGCATTTTTACGATACTTTTCTCATTAGTGTAATTCCTATTACACTAATGAGAATGATATTCGTAGTCATGGCCATCTTTATCTAAAATTTTATTAACAAGTGTATATTACACTCGGGGTCTATTTAGTTCGCTCCTCTACATTATGAGTTCAAATTGAGATGTGTCCGAGTATAATGAGTGCCTGTCTAGCTTTGTAATTATGCCTTTAATGGTCTTCAATGATTTCTCCATACGTGATTGTTACAGGTGTTTATTACGAGAGCGGTGCCAAATCACGTGTGCGGTTGAAAGTTGATGGCGACTTTATTATGGTTTTGTTGATATGCAAATGTATAAAATGCAGTGTGAGGGCTGTTATGTCATAAAATAGCAAAAAATAATTAATGACAAGCTTCGTCTGCGTGTACGTTGTACCGATTCATCATTCATTTTTTTACAATATAAAAGTAGCCAACGAGCATGCAGTCCGCCTGATTGTGTCTATCGCCTATCACTTCGCTTAAGATCAAATCTTTTTTGGAATTGGTCACAGATACGTTGTTAATCCTGAGGCCTAGATTAGAACGCCTCGGATAAGTATGTCTTCGATTTATGTCGTGATTGAAAAATCGAAATATTTTACGGAAAGACACCGGTCAGTCATTACTATTACTAGTCACCGGGTCTGCATAAATATGATTTCAGGTTCACTCCTCGGTCAGGCAGATATAAAACATGTGTTAGAGTAAAGTGTGGTACACGTATTTTAATAGCACATAATCCATGGTGTGCGAGTGATTTTAGAGAGAGAGTTGTTTTTATGTAACAAACGAGCATGCCGTAGACTAGAACATACGAGTAAGTGGTCGCTGCCGTCCATCGATATCTGTAATCAACTCCAAATACGATCGGAGGCCTACTTTCGGTCGGCCACACATGCTTTACTACACGTAAGGACTAATTTGAAGTACGTGTCTCTTTATTACCTATACGTTTAAAATACGAGGAGATCAGAATTCAGAATATATTTCGAATATATTTCGAAGCAATTTTTAGTAACTACCAAGTGACAATATGTGTACAATTTATAATACGGAAGATGTGTTCCCTTCACACTGAGTAAATTGGAGTGGTTGGTGAAAAAACGGCTCTGGTTCTGTGCCGGTGCGCAATGTGAGGCGACGCCAAGGTTGCGGTAGCCTCGCTGTTTGTGGAGCGTGACGGCGACGTGTCGGCACCCACGCCGTGACGTCAGCTTAGCACTGATTGCTGTTTGTGTACCTGTAAGGGTTGGCTAACGTGACCTCAGTATGGATGCCTCTGTAAAAAGTAACGTGACATCCGTGTAGGATATCTCTGTTAATGATACGGGCTTTAATAGGTATTAGTGGAAAAACCTTAGCATAATAGGTACTCACTTTAGTGCCTTGATAGGTATACCAAACAAAATAAATAAATATGTATTTAAAAATAAGATTTTAATTGCATTAAAAATTATTACTCAATAATATCATTAAATCTTAATTAACTTTTAACTTGCTTTAATTTAATGAAAGTACTTAGTTTAAATATAGTTAATAAAGGAAAATTATACAAAGAGGTGAATTAATTTTTGTTAATAAAAATAGTAGACACTCCAACCTGAAACAAGATATTAATATCGACTGTATTATAAATTAAGAACATTTTTTTATAATTTATTTTTCGGGCTATCTGGGGTTGACTGAATTTGTACTTTTAACCAATTAAAGGTTTTTCTATAATGAGATTTAATTTTTACGAAATGTGACACGCGTAATACGCTACAGTTTTTCTCATTAACAGGTCTCGCAGTCTCACTGCTATTGACAAACTTCCCGTTAAAAATGGAATAGTACGTAAAAATAAGAGTTATCGAAGAAGCGCGTGCAAAAAGCTCATTGCCCCCGCATCATTATGGAATTAAAGGTAAACAGGTGTGAAATTAAGCTCATTTTTTGTTCAGCTAATAGATTGCGCCGCACTTTTCCAACCCAAGGCGCACCACTTACGTAATACCCGTCTATTACTGACGTACAAATCATCTAAACGCCCCGTTTATACCTTTAAAAGTCTATAATTTCGCACTAAACAGAATGATTTAGGTGTTTCGTCTCGTTATAAATTCCCACTTTTGTTTTTTCGACCTCACCAATTACGGGTTTTGTTCCGACAAAGATGTTTTTGTGGGAATTCGGACGGTTGATTGATGGGCGGTTACATTTGATTTTGATCCGAAGATGCTTCCGTGTTTACGAATGATAGCAATAATTTCACTAAACTCCCTTGTCCCCATTACAGCTATTGTTCAGCTCTTCTGCCAGCCCTAATTGAACGCGATGGAAATAATTGGATCTGCTGTTTAATGCTTAATTTAATACAACCGTGATAAATCTCTGATTCGTTTCAATAAATTGGATCATTATTGCGATTACATTTTTGTTTTTATTTCAGGTTCTTATCCTGAGTAACGCGCCATAAACTGCCCATTTAGGTGCCTATTTATAGGTTGTACGGACATTGATATCAACAATGTTGGTTATTTATTTGTTGTATCAGACTAATAAAGATTCTTACCATATCCTGTGTTTTAGTTTGGCATCTGGTAGGTATATACGAACAGATCCAATTTAATATCTTATTTATCGACTAAAGCCGGGAATGTCGATTTGGAGTTTATTAAAGATCAACAACAAAGACTAAGTAAGTACTTTACATGAGATAAACTCCAATCCCGCCCATAACTTCAGATAAAATTTGAAAATCGTCACTAGGTAGCCAATCATCATACCATTACCATAATCAAAATCAACAAAATTTGAATTTAAGTTCATTTCTAGACGCAGCCTACATTATACTTAATAGCAACTTATGATCCAAAAGAATAAATGTCAGCCCGAGTAAGAAATGTCAGCCAAACTACATACTTACATACCGAGGGAAAAGCATGTCAATTAGCTTTGTGTACTCATGTTTATTACATAATCCGACTACAATAAGGCTTTTGCCAAGTCGTAACTTCTGCGGACTTTCAGCGTCATAATTTATATGGCGTTTAATCGCACAATGGTGTTCCGTGGTTTTGGCGCACGTGTAAAATTATCTACGCGAATTAATATATTGGCTTTACTGTATATCGCTTCTGGATAAACAGCGGATTTCTAAACTGCACTAACGTTTGCAACGAAGCTGGCAACATTGTTGGCTGAGCTATTGTAACCGTTTCTCGGTGTTACCACTGCAAACATGACCCACGACGAATCGTACGGCTGTTTGCTAACCGTTTGACCCGGCTCCACTCGCACCCACTAACCCACTGTGCGATAAGAACCCCCCGAACCCCCGCCGTATGTGATTCTGACACCTATTCTTAGTGCCTAAGAGCGGAGTATTGAGCGACAATGCCTATTCATCTCTTTGATGTAATGATGTGTAGTCGGTATCAACTGTTTATTTACTGGCAGCCTTTTCGATTCCAAGGGTCTTATGTTGTGGTGAGTGCAAGCTAAAAGCAATTCTATTGAGAGCGCTTTAAAACGTTTTTGGATGTTAGGAAACTGATTATAAGTTATTTTAGAGTACTGAAGTAGTCGATTGTGATGGCAGAAGAGTCTTCAGTCGTACCGTTAGTCGGGACCGTTCAGTAAATTAATTTGGTAATAGACAAATTCAGACGATAATGTGCAGATGGCGCTTATAGATAAGTCAGAATAATATATGGCGATATAAATATAATTTGTATAAGTTAAGTAGGTAAGTGTGTAATGTTAAATCGAATGCAAAAAGTATAATAGTAAATTAAATTATTGAGGATTAAGTATAATGTATTACATTTAACGTAGATTTGAAAGAGTTTAATTACGAATAAAACTTATAAAAGTACAACTTTTGAGCAATGAAAATAAGTATGTATGTATTGTACGTTTGTATGTATCTTTATTTGTATGTATGTCCATTTCTTTGACACACTACAGCCCAAATAGCATCATGGAATGTGACCTATGACATATCATACATTCGCCTTAGTTTGCAGACAGATATTGGCTACATATTTAAAAAAAAAAAGCGCCTGCAAATACTATTAAAACGGGGGGAAGGATGACATTTTTTTACAAGAATATGGGTATCAAATAAAAGCTGGGAAATAAACTATTCTAAAAATATACATATTATTTATATTTTTGACTATTTCGACAAAAACGGATATAAAGCGTTAAATTAAATATATCATTATGAACACAGCCATTTATGCGGTCGGGATTTTAATTTGAGTATTTTTAACAATGTTACTAGTTGTATAATTACACAATGTAAATAAAAATAATGTTGAAAATGTACAACAATATTTATCGAGCGTGCGGCAGAGAGCGGGCGCCGGCGCGTCTTCCAGTTCGAGTGCCCTCACACGCAGATTGAACAAACACTTGGTACATCTTCAGATAACTATTGCTTTCTTGTTTTAATTTTGTACGAACCCTTTACAATGTTAGATTTACACTGAGATAACGACGTTAGCTGTGATTAACGGATCTTCGGAAAAATGGTCAAGAAAAGAAGAGAATTGGAGGATTTCTGTTTTAAGGATTTTGTATATATGGTCGAGGGCAAATCAATATAAAAAATGCTTTATTGTTTAGTGTCATGGCATCACTCTTGTTTTTTTTTATTTCGAACTGAACACACTTCTACAGTTGCTACTTAATATTAGCTTAACTAAATCAAACAGGCTAAAATTGAATTATACAAAAAATTACATTAATTTCACAGTAGGCGTTATCAAATGCTCAAAACAGAGCATCATTCCTCAGAAATATTACTCTTCAGATACCACTGAATATTAAAACAATGACATTAGATATACCGATAGTTGAACAATGTGGGCCGGCGCTGATGCGTTCCCGAGATTTGTGAATGTCATTAAATCAAACAACTGCACTAGTACGGACTGCGGTTAAAGTTTTTTTTATAAGATTATAGTAACCAACAAACATGCAGTCAACCTGATGATATGTGACAACTGCTCGTGGACAGTTTAATATAGAACAGGGGTACTATCTGAAGACAGCCAGTACAGATTCGTTGATTCTCTTGATGACTGAGATATTCGCTTCCTTTAATATGATTAGGTAACCACACCCTTCCATTGGTTGGTGTCAGTCTTAGATGGTGGGATCTTACCGGTAGAATCATACTATTACTTGCACTTGCAAAGATATTATGTAATGTAAATGGCATAAATAAAAAGGAATATTGCATACATATCATAAAGTCTCCAGTGGTCACTTATTAAATTCAGCCCTTGACACTTTTAGGTCTAGACTCAGATTTTGGGAGTGGGAGGAGCTCATGCATGGCTTGTAAATTAACCATAACAACTTACATTCTTTTGCAGGAATGTGCAAAATTAAAACTGCAAAATGTTACTTAAAGATATTCATGGTTTAAACTGTGATGTTTTAAAATATTGTACCTAAATATGAAAGAGTGACAAACATTCATCCCTAGTTATAAACTTACGTCTTTATAATATTATTTATTCATTTATTTATTTATTTATGCACACACAAAGAAATCAAATATAAAGATACCTTAAAAATACCTTAAAATTAACAATAAGTGCAAGTTATATTAGTGAAATTTAACCATTGTACTTAGGACAGGAGCTATCTTGACATTAATTGCCGTAATATTTAGTAAAATTGTTTGAATAGCGATCGATTAGGTGATAACGGTAAAGATTTGTTTACTAATTGATGCTTGTGATCGCAGGTTATTAGTAAAATCTCTATTTAGGAGCAATCTCGTTAGCTATACAGCAGCAATTAAGCTTTACATGACCTCCATTTAAGTATTTGTTTATGAAAACGTCGATATAGGTCGAGGAAAAAATACGAGTAGATGAGCGTGTAAGTTCAAATAAACTACACAAAAATAAATGAGAGCGGAGATCGGGGCAGATAAGGTAATCCGTGTCGAGTTTATTTGTTTTTAATTATTCAGTGGTGCGAGTCCGCCCCTGGCTAATGACTCTATCGCGCGATTTATGAGCCCGGCCCTTTGTTTATTGTTCTACCTACTTGTGGGTGATTGAAGACTTGCCGGTTTTGGAAGTAGGCGAATTACCGAAGAACGTTGCATTGTAAAATTCTTTCTAGTAATGTGATAAGACATAAAATTAACTTGTTTTTTTTGCGGATGTGGTACAAAGTTCTGTATTAAGGTTTTATAAATTACATGTTAGTACTAAATCCTTGTTGGATGCATGAAAGTTACTTAATCAGATTATTTCTTCATGAATGAAATTACATGAAGCACACATATATTTATTTATTATTTTTTTTATATATTTATTGTATCACTTCCAACGGTAGACTGGCAGTTTCTGTACCTAGAGTTAAGGTACAGAAACTGCCTTTCAACCCTGGATGGATACAGAAAGACTTTATCAGTTTAGAAAACAAAAAGTACAATCATACATAAAACAGGTAAGGCGAAACTTTTTAATATTTAATTTGATCTTAAGAAAAGGGTTTAGGGATAAAGTAATATTTGGAGATTCTAAACTTCCCTCGAAATATAAAAAAAATCAGCTCAGATTTGAATAAGAATTTGGAACTAATAAATTTGAATTTACCCATTGCAATTTGGAACTAATGAGTCATTAGAAAATGTTGGATAACGTTATCGGGTGATCGCTTTAAGCCATTTAGCGTTCCATTGCCGCTTGGGCCGCAACACGCAATCTGTGCATTACTGATGCTCGCATTGGACACGGTATATAAAATTAAGGCTATAATAAACATAGTTTATACTTACGTTCTTAAATCGTAATGAAATCAATTAATGGTCAGTAAAAGGGATCTTATTATTGTAGCTACGCTGGTCATGTGTGGAGTTGTGAGAGCAAACACACTTATGAAAACTTTGATGATTACTAGACTTGTGCCGTGTATTGATAATCTTCATTCCTTTTCTACCCATGGATTACAAAGCAGGTGGAAATTTTAAGAGTCGGAAATTTAGGCGATGGTAAGCAACGTTTCCCTGTCTCACATCAACATCTACCGCGGTCACCAACACATATACAAGGCGAGGTGATTATTGTCAAAGCTTCCATCAAAGGATGGAAATCCTGCATCTGTGTCTGGCTGTGGACTAAAAACTAATGAATGGAAAAAAATAAACTAGGCATTTAAGTTTAGAAGATAAAACTTGATTTAGTTTTTAATTATCTATTCCTCTACTTTTTGGCTTCCAATTGAAATTTGACAATTTTTAAAATAGAAAATAATGATAAATTTCTATGTTTCGTAGCTAAAAATTGATTATTCAAAAAGGCTGTTAATAAATAACCAACAAAAACCTACAAGACTGAAATCTTTAAACGAAATACTTACATAGGTACGTGTTGATGTCAAAAAATTGCTTCGAAATGAGTCACTACATAAAATAAGTGACTGATAATGTTATCGGTTGGTCCGCTAAATTTAGTCTTAAATTGCTACTCTAAAGAGTGTCCAAAGGCCGTTTTATCCGTGATGCTCACAATTTTAAAGAAGGTATAACTATTCGTGGTTTAAATGTAGCACATCACAGTAAAATCTAAATACTAATATCAAATATAAGTACCAACTTTGTAAAGTACAAAGTTACAAAGTTGGTTCTTGGCAAAGAAAAAGTATGGGTCGGCAGTGGAGCTACCACCGCTACAATTATTTCTAGCTTAAAGTATTTCTAGCGTTTCGGTGGAATAGTGGGGTTGCCT
>DWLI01004539.1:0-10782 GCA_018249915.1 Cecropterus dorantes dorantes
GTCACCGTATTCTGAAACACGCTATCGGAGTTTTCTCAACATCCTGCATATATACAAGTTCCGAACAGAGACTGTCGAAGCACGGCCGCTCCCCAGGCATGATCACCTAGCCTGGCGGGAGATCTCCCTTTGCCAAAAGGTTATAGTTATATTTATGTGGTTGATTGCAGATGTACATGGGCGGCAGTAGCCACTTACCATCAGGTGGGCGGCATGCTTATTTGCTACCATTCTATATATAAAAAAAACTTAATCTTTTAGACCATCCATGTAAAATCTCATTAATTACCTCCATGGCTTAATGTGCTGCAAGTTCTTACCTAAAGTTAATTAGAAACGAAAAAATTGAATTGTAAACGAGACCGCTTTGAGTTTTAATAGAAGAGCTTAATGGATTTCAAAAAGACTTCTTTCGCATAATGAAGCTAAATCCTCGGCAGTAATAAGTTCATTTTCAATTTTTAATGGAAATTCGGCATTTATTTCTGTAATATTAAAAGGCAGTTAGAATACAGTCGATTTGAGAACCTACTTCGTTTAGAGAAATAGTAAAGAATGAACATTAATTGCCGTGTTTTATTTTTATATCGTGTTTTTTTTTGTTAAAAAAGATAAGCATACGCTTATTGCAGAGAGAGCGGAATATTTTTTTTTAAACTCCCGTATATGATTTTTGTAGCCTGGTTTAAACAGGCATCATACCTAACCATACCTAGGTTACGTTTGGGTAATCATACCTAGGGTACGATTAGGTATCAGCATACATTAAACCAGAATACGGTAGTAAAAATGTTCGACTCTAATTCTTTTTCGCCACACATATTTCAGATTTGTACGTAATATTAGCAATAGGAGTTCAAACTTAGTCCTTAGCAGTAACGCATCTACGCCTGACCTCAGGAGAGGTCTAATCCTTTCTGGAGTCATAGATGTTCATGGGCGGCATTAATCATTAATCAGATGAACTACGCATTAACGTGCTACGTCAATAATAAAAAAATAACAAAAAATAGAAACCGACTTCTATAACACAAACAAGTAAAAAATAATTTAAGTATATGTTGGGTTAGTACATACACAGTACATTGTCCTGAAGTCGCCGTTCAACATAATAATATATATTCCGCTAGATAAAGACTATGCTGGTTTGGAGCCTATGGGACCCCCTCAGTACTCTGTTGATTAAAAAAATAATTTTGGAAATCGGTCCACAAAAAGGGGGGAAAATCGATGAACATACATAAAAAAATACATACAATCAAACATAGAACCACCTTCTTTTTGAAGTCGGTTAAAAAAACAGAGATAAATAGATGAGGGGACGATGTCCCGATGTCATGGAAAACACTTTTCAAAAATATCTATACGACCTCATAGATACGAATGAATAAATTATTACAATTTTCCGCCAAATGTAAAATACGGTACAATAGATAATTTGACCTCGACATCTGAAATCTCTGTATAAACATTATAATATTATTTATTCTATTCCTGTTGACTTTCTTTACTAAAAGTTAAACCTATGTTCATTATTGTACGCTCAGCCCAGCTTAATTATGCTGGTACACTGATAATAGTAAACCACATTGTTGTAGAGTACAAAAGGCGAACTCTGGGCTAACAAAGACATTTCTTTCAAGCAAAGAAAAAAGAAAATGTATAATATATTTCTCAATCCAGGGGTTCAAAGTTCGAATTTTAAAATCACTTTTGTTCTTAAAAGTAGTGTATTAAAATACTAATAAACATCGGTGATTATCAACATGGTGAGGAAACCCACATTATATCTTTCAAGATAAACCCACTCTAACCCGAGTACCACGAAACATTCGCTTAAAAGGTCAGCGTTAAGCGTTACAAACAAATGTATGTGTCTAATCTTATCAGGCCACGAAATTTGTCTTCATCAAAATTTACCATAATTCACCCAACACTGTTACTTGCGGTGCCAAGCAAATATTTTATGGCCCTAAGAAATCCTTGTAAGTAAGTAATGTTGAGAACACACTGTCATTTTACTGAAATAAGATTTATGATGTCGGCTTAATTTGAATAGTGTGCCGTTATGCGGCTTAAAGAGCCAGGCGTTCCTCTTATTTCATTTGGCAAGTAGTCAAGAAGATATCTGTGATTCGCCCTCAGTTTATGCGTCGCTTAGTTTAGGTAAAGGATGTCTTAACTGGGACATATTTGATTAACGATATAATAATAAAATTAATGGTATAATAGTATTAATGATAATATTTCCATTTTAAAGAACATTTTGAAGGTGGTAGATTTATTCGTGGGTCGACTCACATCTATTTATGCGTAGTAACAGTTAAATTAAGCACTGTGTTGTTCTGGGCTGGAGCAGAAGAGTTTGGTAAGGGAGACATATATTTTCTGAAGAGATTCAACTTGGTAGTTAGGGGTAGCAACGCATCTGTGGCCAAACTCAGGTAGGATGTGGGTCCTATTTAATCTTATAAAAAAGGTGAGCTATTAACTATTATCCACCTCATCCCGTATCGCAATTGTTAATACAGATAAATAATTTATTGCCTACACTCTTGCGCTTAATTTTTTGCAATTCGTACCATTTTCGTGAAAATTGCTGGGCAGGCGTTTAATTCTGTGAATGGCCTTTGTAGTGGAGGAGTTAAATTTTTACGACAAAATTAAATATCGATCATGTAGTCAATTTGACGGTACCTATGTGGTCTCTGCCGTACATAGATGGACGTAATCAACTTTATACAGGACACAGGGTTCTATCTGAAGTCAATCACAGATGAATGAAACTCCCCAAAACTAAGTATAGACACGTAAAAAGAAGCGAAAAATTACTTACAATAAAAATACGGTAATGATTTAATTTTAGAATTTCTGAACTATCCGTAATAAAATTCTATAAATGTAACCGTATTCACCTATTTAGATGTACTTAATTCATATTTTTTCGATCGTAAAACCGTTTCAAGATAACCCTATCTATATGTACTGGGTAATCTTGGATTATTCCAAACGGATTTGGCAAATCTTTTATAGATTATTTTATTCATTACAATGATATTACAATTTTCCTTACCTGCATATTATAAAAGCCAGCGTGCTCGTGAAGCCTGATCACTGTCATATCATACTTCCTCCTGATCCCTGAAACTAAATTCCCTTTTTCCTTATATATCCTTAATAGCTTTCTTTGGATATAAGTAAATACAACTACATAACATAAATAATGATTACAATACAACTACATAAATAATGATTATAAACAAATGTATATTTATCCGTTGTCATAAATGTTTTTTTCGATAGAATAGTTTAAAATAACAAAGGCAATATTCGGTCAATGATCGAATAACATTCGAAACGGCATAGCTCAGTCCTCATCGCATCAATCTAATGTATCTTTAACCCAGAGGGATCTATCTTACAATCTCTCGAACCAGCGAGTGGGGCTAAAGAAAATCACACAAACAATTATCTTAAAACGGATGATAATTGAACGTCCTATTCCAATTGCTTTTGCATCGCAGCGAGCTTATCTGGAATTCAATCGGCTAAATTGACCGGCGGATTATTTCCTAGCATTATTTTACTCCGATTACGGACATTGACTTTTTTATAGATTCAGCGTTTGTGGGAGAGTAAATGAATATGAGGAAATAGTGTCACGTTTTTTCTAGTGGCACAGGTTTGTCCTTTGTTTGTTTAGTTTTCGAAAAAATCACATCACGTAATCCAAACGCGGCTATCAATAGGCCTACTGAGTTTTTGGCGCCCCGACAGAATTTTCTAATTTTCCATGCTGACCGGAGTAATTTTAACACAAAAAAGGGAAAGATTCGTAGAAGGTCTTTATTACTTTTGTCTATTTCGTGAAAAGGATAATGTTATATAAATATAGGATGCAATAGTAAAATATTAAATAAACCTTTTCATGTGTCGAGACGTATTAATATTATGCAAAAAGACTTTTCATATTGATTGAATATATTTTTAAGTTATCTCCGAATTCAATTTTATTGTCGCATGTCTCCTGCCATCGACTGCTCCCGATTTCAATTTCCGATGCAATGGTTACGGATGAACAAATCCATCAAACTCAGTCCGGAAAGTGAATATTGGCTTAACTGAACAAACACATATGTACGCTTATAAGTGTAGTTTGTAGTAGTGTTAAATATTTTAAAGGAAATTTACACGTTTCTTTCGCTAAGTAATACTGAAGAATTGACTTTTCTGAACTATTTAAATGCGATCCAACTCTTTTTGAACTTACTCGAAAGGCAAATTTCAAGTTGCGTTAAGAATATTTTAAATAGCAGAGCTTTAAACTTCCGATGTTTTTAAAACATACTCGTTTAAATGACACAATATTAATTAAAACGTATCAATAAATTCCGCTTGTAGTAAATAAATAACAAAACCTTCAAGAGTAAATTATATAGAGCTAATTATATAAGAAACACGAACTAGACGTAGGGTAGATAATCTACCACTAGTTCTTGTCAACGGTTTCTCCTCGCCACCGCAGTTTCGCCGTGACCACGATCTATGTAACTGGGTCGAAATATCGGCAAAAAGGAATTCAAAAACCACGTATAGTGAGTACAACATTAAAAGTGTGTAAAGTCTACCAATCCGCATTTAGCCAGCGTGATGAACGAGCTTATTTTTTTTCATTTATTAATCAACATAATCTTGAATTCAATTAATGGAAGATGACTAATTTCCTTCGAATTACATGAAATAATGATAGATAAATAATTGTCGAAAAATAAATTAATGTATATTTGTAATTAAAACCGTAACCTAATGAAACGATTAAGCAAAGTTTTAGATTACTTTGTAATTGGATTTCTAATTACAGTACCTACGGCTTTCTGGATTTTAATTGAGGACGATTTATTAAGGGTCTGTAAAGGTTTTATCGTAGGTACATGTAGATAGATGTATATATATATTTAAATTAAAGATACGACCTACCTTCTACTAAAAATTTTTGTTTTGTAGACATAATTCTTGAAATGTGTTTTTAAATATTTATGTAGGTAAAATCGACTGTTATCAAATCACACTCTTCAAAAGCTACCTAACAGTAAAACAATATTGGTTTGGAAAATGTAATTTTAAAAACGAATTAAAAGAAAGATACAAATAGAATAAGCATATGGAAACATTTGGAAATATCAATAGAGCTACCTGTCGCAATAATACTACACATGATTAAACAATTTTCTTGGAATACATGATCATTTAATTTAGTTTTCACCAATATATCCCATCGAATCAAAGAAAACGATCAAAGACTTCAACCCACTCAACTGGCTAGAACATGCTCTTATTAATTAATGCTTGACTTCATTATATCGTCGAGAATCATAAAATTGATACGTTATTTATATCTCTCATGTAATATTATGGTATTAAGATTACCAAGCGAAAATTAGTAAGAAGAAGTAATAAGTACATTGACCAAGTTATATGTACATTTAAAGTTAAGAGTAACTTCGTTAATTTATTCAGGTCGTTTCATTATGAAATGTTTGTTTTGTAAAACTAGTGTTAAAGCTTAAAAATAATTACAATAGTTGCAAGTGTTGGATCTTCTCATTGAAACTTCTGGGCAAAAAGAGTAAGAGTTTCTTGAGGTTGGTAATAGACGTATTTTTTCCTCTGAGGACTAAAGTGGAACGCCTCGGATAAGTATGTCTCCCTTACTTCTTCCTTCCTTCAGACCAGATCAGCGGTGCTCAACACTGCGTTAGGCAGAAAAGTATGTGGCGGTTTTGCCTCCAGAATTGAATCACAAAATGTTATTTCACCTTAACTTTGACAATTTATTGTTGTCTGAATACCCGGACGCTATGGCCCTACATTACAGTTAGCGCAGGCATTCCTCACGTGCAAAGAACGGTATTTCACCGTCAGTAGCTTTAATTGAAACGCGTTTTAATTAGGAACGCCTAAATAACGCTGTTCGAAAAATTCGCTCCGAGCTCTTGTTTATTGTGGACCATAGGGGAGATTGTGCAATTTTTTACATGCAAATATATAAATAATATAAAGGTAATGCAAAAGAGAAAAAATCGCGTTTTCGCACATATTGGTTCGACTAAAACATGTATCAGCATGTCAAACATATTTAAAAATCCGTAACAAAATAACAGTAAACGTTCTAAAAAATGATACTAAATGTTATATTAAGGGAGATTTGTTTCATAACGAATACGTAAGCGAATCGGAGGCATAAAATCTTTATTGTCACTCAAGGGTTGAATGAAATCGAGGTAATAATATATATGATACTCGGACTGTATATGAAATTGCTTAATAAATTTTATTTTGTCTTCCTTCGGTTATTTTATTTTGTCTTTATTCTGAGATGATTGATTCTATTTCCAGATGTTATTTTTAATAGTAAGAAAGAATTCAAAGGAACAAAATCTCAGACAGGATTTCTCGATATAGGGGAATAATATAGGGGAATCCCCTAAGGGGATTAAGAAGGGTACAAATGTTTATATTTGTTATTATTATACTTTACCACTAATAAATATGTTACTTTGTAAAGAGATCGCTATTAACCATTCAATTAAACTTTCTTCATATGGTTACATTTAAATCTTGGAAGAGCAACTTCTTAAAATTAAACAAACTGCTATTATTATATTATTGATACATCTCGGGATTTATCAAATTCAGCCCCAAAATTCTTGGGACTGAAATTCAACAGGGATCAAATCTCCTAATTAGACGTCCAGAGATTCGTATTATAATCATACATATCTTAAGGTTACGGACTCGTTTTTACTCGACTGAGCTGGAACCATATAATAAAATATAGCATATTATAATTTGTAAAAAGAAATGGTTAAGGCAATCTTGTTAAATACAAATTTAATCGTCTGAGAAACAATTCATCTATCAACTTGCAGTAGAAATCCTGTTTTACTTAATGATAGTAAACTACTCATACGTTTCATTTATCTGTACAAGCGATTAAATCATTTATTTATGAAAATATGTTACTAGACCAAATAGTCTTGACCGCGTTATCAAAATACGCGGCAGCGTGTTCCAAGTTCTATGGCAACAAAGCAAGCCAAGTGAAACTTTAAACTTTAATTCTATTCTAAATTAAATAAATAATTTGTCTTTAGAGACTTTATGTTTTGTTGTACCTTAAAATTTCTTAGTAGTGCCTATACAGGACTTGGTACCTATTTAGATATCAATTCTTTTGTAGGCTAAGTAGACAGTAATGAACTTGGCTTTTTCACATTTATGTTTTTTTATGGAATAAGCCTGCTTTACCTTAACTAACATGCACTTCAACTGTGTAATCGCTACTTATCCCTGCTAGGTAGCCCAAATTATAACAACAAACGCGACCTTTAGATGTCAAGATAAAGCAAACAAATAAGGGTATTTACATAGGTCCCGTCCCTACGAAAATCTATAGAAATATTTTTTCCTGGAACGCTCCTCACTTATTTGTTGTTAAATATTTAGGGTACACTGACGCAGGAAATTCTTAGAATGCTTTTAGGTGAGCACAAAGGCCTGGATAACAAAAACTTCCGGAATCAACCAAAATGCTTTTTTATATTCAAATCTTGTATTCGAAATCATAACAAAAATTCATACCAAGTGGCTACTTATATTCTTAATATATCATTATATTTCTGGTATGTATGTGTCGCCTCCGTGAAAAGTTTTCAATTTTTAATAAATACTTCCTAAAACAATTTTCATGTAAGCCTATTTATTCGTATTAAATATGGTTTTACTAAGAAAACTCTACTACCTAATATTATTATTAATAATATTATTTATGACCTATTATTGCGATGCGGGAGACCTCAATCTCCGAGCTCAATTATCACAAAATGTCTGTTTGTAGGTAAATAATTTGAAGTAAATCGATCAACGGGCAAGTATCGGTTGAGAACTGCTCGCAATGTTCGCATAAATTGCCTTTCAATGATTTATTGTCCCCAAAATTAGCTATGAGGAAACCTCATTGTTGAGAGATCGATGACATTACCTAACCCTCCACACAAATTAGTATTGTACCCTTTTTTCCTTTACAATATATTTTATTCCTTCAAAGAGAAAACCTTCAAAAGGTATACGTCGCCGTAGGAACGACTCCGCGTTATACGGGATTCAGGTAGGACAATTAAGTCAGAATTTATTTTATAATCTATATCGAAAGGAAATATACAAAATATCCTTAATTTATTTAATTTATACTGACAATATTCCCTATTATGTTGCGCAGTTAGTTAAAGTAACAATTTAAAGCTGCATTATCTTATAAGATGTGTAATGAAATACGTATATGTAAGTTATTAATCCATACATATAATAAAAAATATAGAATTTTTGGCTGTCTATTTGTCCGCTTATTTGAAATCGCATCAAAGCAACACTATTGATTTTAATTTAAAGAATTGAAAATATTGTATGCATGCATTTTTTAAAACGAGAGTGAAATAGCGCGGCAGATCCAGTTGAAATGATAAGAATTTTTATTTTTTTGCGAAATTCTACGGGCCTAAAGGTTTTGAATACAAAATACCATTCTATTTTATTAACATTTTATCCCGGTGACCGCGGATTACTGGCAATGTTCTCAGGTAATAAAAAATTCAAGCGGCGGAATGTGAAGTTATCAAACCGGCACCAGTGTTTTAAGAACTTTACGGAAAAGCGAATTTTAATTTTCTTAGAAAAGTAACCTTATTCGTGTAAATAAAGTGAACAATTTTAACAGTGTTTTCATTTTATAATTGAAAACATAATATTAGAAAGATTAAAAGTTACAAACATATATTACGCTTCAACATAAAGAAGAACATATGTACGAGTAGAGTGTTGCTGACGTGGTCAAACACTAAAGCAATACCAACTTTAAACCAGGATGTTTAATTTTTCGTTTGTAACCTGAAATTTCGGAATACATAAACATCGCGCTCGTAGCAGTTAAGAGTTGTTTATTTGGACGGCCGTGTTAAAGGGTCAGTTAATTACGTTGGGTTGCAATTAAATCTTGGTAGTGTTCAGGAGGCGCTCGTTTTCAGTTATCCGGTTATGGTGGCCTTGCTCCGCAAATGAGATTAACATGACTGACTGTTATTCGTTTCTATGTGAGATATGTATAGATAAAGACGGTACCTACTCGTAGTAAGCTTATATACTTTTGCAAAAACGGAAAAAAAATAGTTTTTTCATGAATTAAAAAAAAATATCAAAACAACAACGTTTCTACCCGTTATTGTAACTGAAAACTTTACCGTGTAATGGAATAGTATAGTATATATATTATATACTCGTATATGTTTTGTATATGCGAAATTGATGGAGACGTATATGATTTTATTTTTAATAGTGTACCTTAGACCTGCACTAATATTTGGCAGTTCAGTTATTTAAATCAGTTAAATAATCTGTAGGAAATCAGAAATCTTCTATATACAATATTGAAACAAAATTTTACAAGCGCTATATTTCCTCTCCTTATCAAATAAATTCTACTTTTATAATAGAAAACAATAGATTTAGGACAATAAATCAGGAAATGTACAGTCAATTTCGCCGGAAACCAAATAATAGGAGGCAATCTATTTGGTCATATTTAATTTAAAACTGTGCCATTTTGTATGCTCTGTAATTTACTTACCATGCACGTGAATATAGTTTAAATCTCACACGAAGAGGTTATTTATGTTAATTTTGGAAATTTAGTTGTAAATTCATGGTACGTGCTGCATTCTAAACGTTAAGTTTAACATTTTACTAGCATCTGCCCGCCATGCGAAGTTGCACGTATGCGCAAAATATAAGACAGGATAATATAAATATTTAACTTATTTTTGATTCTCTTAGGAGAATAAATACCAAGCAATCTTTTCTTAATACAAAACTTTTCTATGGCATCAAATGAATATGAATATTTTGTCCAAAAACGACACCAGTGTGAAAGACACCTAATACAATTTAATAATATTTTCCTTAAATTTTATTGCTTCATAAATTTCAGTTTCGCAACACATGACACCCTTGATGAATGAAGATCAATTATGGGGTTGCTTTTACAACTTTCCACAACTTTACGCGCATGTTTATTCGCCGGTCGTAAGCATACATTATATTGATGTAGCCAGCAAACGCCCTAGTTTTTATAACTCTAACACGGTTACCGCTTATCTTACCTATTTAACATTATAATGTTTCCAATCTTGGATAGAAGGCAATGTAAAATTGGATCCGGCTTTAGAAGCATATTAAACTTTTTAACTCTATATTATTACATGCAACCAACACACAGCAGTGGCAATTGTCCTGACGTGTCACATTATTTTTACAAGAATTATGAAATGACATAATTAGTACATTTGATAGAATTGTAGGTAATATAAGTCTAATTAAAAAAAAAAAAAAAACAATTTAATTGAAGTAACGTTTGTTTATACATTCCTAATTCAATTTTACCGAGAAAAAAATATTATTTGGAAGCCTAATTGCAAACGCGTCAAAAGAATACTTAAGGATGAACACTATTTTTTTTATTATTTTTTATATAAATTATGTAATAAGTACATATAAATTTTAATTTAGTATTTCAGTTTTTTAGGGGTTCGAAGTATTGTTGGAATGGAAAAAAAATGCATAATTTCTATAAGAAAAACCTAAACTTAAAAAATAACAAGCTAGAAGTACTTAAAAAAAAGATATATTTCCTCTTGCAATTGTTCAGAGACGTGAGAGTTTTACAGCATTATA
>DWLI01004540.1:0-10782 GCA_018249915.1 Cecropterus dorantes dorantes
GGGAATGGCTGATGACGAATGACGACTTAAATGTTTTTCTCAAATTAGGTATAAGAATAAAATATACGGCAACTTCTGAGTATATTTCAAATAAATTATAATTAGTTCTTATTTTAAAATTTTATCAACACCTAAGTACAAACTGGCAATTTTCTTTCATTTATATAATAATCATATAATAATCATATAATAATCATTTATATAAAATAAATAAATAAATAAATTTTTACAGGCGAATCGATGACCCGAAGTCATAAGGAAACAGTTGTATTCAAAAAGCACGGGTATACTAGCAAGCGATGTCTACTTAGTGATATTAATTTATGAAACATGATCTAATAGAACCACACATGGTAACATCATCTTCCATTTATTCGCAAATTGCAGTACAGGTGTCCATTTAGTCGAGACACGAACTCGATATGTGATTGAGGACCTGGCAGGTTGTGGGAAGACGGAACGACATGCAACCAATTATCTTGTCTGTCCGAATTGTCCGGGACAAATATTCGGGGCAGCGCAACGTGGGATACTAACCTATACGTCTCATCTCTCGCATATAGTACCAATTTATGTAGGCTTGATTAAAAATAAATCATTATATCCATATATATAATGTTATATTAATGTTATTTTAAATTTATAATCATTTCACCTAAACTAAAAAGAACCTGACATAAGCAGCAGCTTTACGTGATTGTCATCTTAGTTGTTATTCTTATCTTAGTCGGCGACTATTTTTAATAATTAACTACATTCTCTATATCCGAGATATTTAGGCAAAGGACTATGAAAGCTATTGTCGTATTGGTTAAAGATAGGTTGCTTTGAAACTCTGTGCTGTGTAGTGTTTTGAATAGGACCACTCCATTTTCTAAAGGGCGACCCACGGTGGAACACGTATAAACTTCAATTAAGAAATACTTTACAGTATCCAACAATGAACCTTCAAAGGCGGATGTATGAAGCTGTTTATACTTGAAAGCGATGTCCTTTATAATATAAAAATAGAAGTAAGATCCGTATATCACACCGTATGATCTGTCCATTAATACATTATGCGTTACCGCCAAATAACCAAACATATAAACGCTCCGTAAGGAAACTGTATTCAAATTTATACGAGAATATCCGTCTTATTCCCCATGGATAGCAACGCATCTAAAAGTCATCTCAAGGAATATTCCAATCTATCTGAGGTTCCTTATTTGCATATGTCCCTAGGCAGCAGTTGCCACATCAGTATTTATAAACTCAACATATTGATTTTCAAACATAATTATCTTGATGATGTGGATTAGTAAAATATTATCTGCACATTAACTTTTTTGAAATAAAAAAACAAAACTTCAATCTTTAAATATAATTACATGTATATTTAAAGATTTAAGTATATACGTATTCTTTGTTTAATTAATTGCAACACATTGTGACAATATATTTTTAACTACATGATGATTATATAGCCATGTAAATTTACCATTGTAAGAATAAGGCCTGTTATTTAGTTTATTTATCTGGATAATTAAATTAAATTACTATAATAAATATTATCACAAAATTTGATATACGTTTTTTTTATTTTTTTGTGGGCTTATTTTAAGACAGTTCAAAAAATATTTTCATCATTTTTATCTCATTTGCGACCATCTCCTTGTGGGTATCATAGAAAGCGGCTAAGCGACAAAATTCGAGATTAACAGTAGATTTCTGAGAGTTAACACTTACTGCAGTCACTAACACATATGACCAGGCGCTGTGACTAATGGCAAAAACCTTCATGAGACGAGGACACATAGTCCAGTAGTCGACCTTCATGAGACGAGGACACATAGTCCAGTAGTCGACCTTCATGAGACGAGGACACATAGTTCAGTAGTCGACCACAAAGTTCTAACCGATGGAACATGAAATTTAAGAGCATGAACATGAAAAAGCAGCAGTAGGTATGTTTAAGAGGGAGCGACAAAGAATCGAATAGAGGCTCATCATATTTGTTTCACTTTAAAAATGTACAAACAATGATTAAAATTTGATATATTAATTTATTAGTCTCAATAAAAATTCCCTACGGTTATGATTTGTTTATGCTCAATATAAAAATATTTTGAGTTCATTTTAACTCTTAAAGACGATATTAAATATATTTAATATAGACATCAAATGTTATGAATGATTCAATCCAACATAACTCTTGCCTTGGAAGACGAAATAATTTGGAAAATCCAAAAAAACACGTCCTATACATAAATACAAAGAACTCTGAAACGATTGAAAAAAAAGCTGACTCGATTAATGCACTTTTTCAGCTATTTTTCTTGACATACGAGTAAACATATGACGTCCACGGAAAGTAATTTTTAATCAGTTTTTTTCATATTCTATTGCATTTAGTATTAATTTAGTTTTTGAGAAGTATCTAAAGTTATTTGAAAAGGCCTTCCTCTTGAGGTACGTGAGCTCATATTATGCTGAAAGTGCAATGTATAGATAATAAAAGCAATTTTAGTCGAGAAAATGGCGTGTCACTGACAAAAGCGGGAATAGAGCAAATTTTAACGCTACTCGTTCGACGTGCAAAACTAACTAGACGTAGAGTTTATATATTATTGTACATTTACTGCTTGTCAACTGTTTCACCCCGCCACCACAGTTTCACCGTGATCACAATCCGTACGATTGAGTCGAATAAAGAAATAAAAAAGAGCAATAGCAATAAAGAAATTAAAACCGCGCATCGTGAATTTCCATTGAATTTGAATGTATCAATCCCGCAATAGTCTAAAATAAGTTTTAATAAAGCAATTCTAACTTAAATCAACAGGCCCGTAACGCTATTACGCCATACTTTCCAAATTACATGTATGTTAGGCATTTCTAGAAGATCTCCAATTAAGTTCTCAAATTTCATGGATTGATTCATTCATTTCAGTTATTACGGGTGTGAGTTATTACGGCCTGAAAGAAGTTATTTTTACAACCCACTTTTGAATTATTGAAGGTCTACGTTTTTTTTTTTTTATTTAGAATCAAGAGTTAGAACATAATATGTATGTAGATGAATATAAAGTGTGTCTGTTTATTTAAATATTTTTTCGAAAATAACTTATTACTATTGATTTAGGCATGCGGAGGTTAAGGAATATATTGACATTCAGATATAATATAATAATTAAGATGAATAATTAGATCACCGTGATAGTTCAGTCAATAAAATAATATACCTATTGAACTTGCAAATTCCTTTATCCTTAACCAAAAACTTAATAAAATATTATAATAAAACACACACAATAATTTAATGATCATAACAACTACTATTAACATAATACACTTTAGTATACAATTACATAACTTTTAATTTAATACTTTGCGGAATAACTCTTAATAAAAATTGTATAATATAATGCAGAGTTATACAAATAATGCTAATGACAATAAATAAGCACGCGAGTAAGAATAAGACTAAGTTCAATTCGTAGTACTCTGTCCAGGACATGTTCGCTGCGGGTGCACGTAGATGCTTCGCTCCGCCGTGCCGTAGTACGTGCTCCGTCCACCACATGGCGCGCTCCAATGGAGCCTGTGGCTGATCACGAACGATAGCACGTAGCCGTATTATGTTGTTTTTGTAACTGAAATTAAATAATATGGTATGACAACCTTTTCTGGTTTCCATAAGAATGGACAAATTAAATCTGTGATTTTTTTCTGTAATACAGATTACACCAATTATCTCCCAACAGTTTTTTCTATCGTGGAGATGGATTACAAAAGTAATATCATCACACATAAATACAATTGCATTGAAGTAATGCTTTTTCTGCGCTCAAACAATTACGCTATATTTCCTTGTAAATATAATTTCAATCCTTTAATCCATTTATACATAATTATGTATGACGATACATTTCATATCATCAATAAGTACTTCTTGAATTAGGGACTCAATTACTAATCCTGTTCTATCATTTTGAGACCGATTATGTCTCCAATCATATCTTGTAATTTGCACGCCTTATCGGTTGAACGAGAGGACTTATTTACTATCCAAAATTGTACCTTATTTTGGAAAATAAAGACTTGGACATTGCTGTTGGAACTTATTTCTAGGACATTTAGATCACCTATAAAAGATTGTCTTTTTATCTTAAATCCAAAATTATCAAGAGGTACACATAGTAATCATATATTAAATTTTCCTCTACAAACCTTGGATTTTCAATCACAGTCAATATGGCATTTTTAAATTCGCTTTCAGTAAACAATCCCATCTCTAGTTTCTGTCCAATGCCATGACGGACGTACTTCTCTACATTGAACCATTGATCAGCTATCACAGGTATACCGATCAGAGGAACTCCGGCGGTAATAGCTTCATCAGTTGATTGTAGGCCTCCTTGCGTTATGAAAAGTTTCAGTTTTGGATGACCTGAAAATATTTTGTTTTATCAATCTTAGAATGCGGTACAATACTTATTTCTTACGCTCTATACACTCTGCAGAAATATTTTATTTTTACCATATAGCAGTGCTAGGCGATGCAAGATTTTTTTGGATGGAAAAGTAATCAAATGGTACATTTAGTTGAAAGAGTACGGAAGTATTACATTAAAAAACGAACGTTACCGATCTCAGTTAGGACTTCAACCCTACGTAAACAAAAACCAGACAACCTCAATCAACAGCCGTAACAAAAAAATGGTCAGTTGCCTGATTGTATCGCACTTATAACTTGCATGGCTGAAATTCATTGAGTCATACTGGTCCTAATGTGCAGTAAATAGAAGTGACTTTTATCTTTATTATTCTTTGCAAAAAAAATTGAATTTTCCCATATTAATTCACTTTGTTGAATTGAATATTATATTTCAGTTCATGTTTGTACACAGTAATAATATAAACGGCAAGGTTTTTACGATGTGATACATAATCTCAGAATTGTAGATATAGAAGTGAGTAAAAATAGAACTTGAACGTTGTCTTCTTTTTATTAGACTAAAGTAACAAACAAGTAGGTAGTTCCGCATGTTATTGCTTCTCATGGACGCATGTAAGCAACTACAGACCAGGGGTGAAGTCATAGATGCATCACTAGTCTCGAGCACTAATATGGTCGCATCATACATAAGTGAACCACCAACCACACCCTTCCACCGAAACGCAAATGCTACTTCACGTTAGAAATAGGTGTGTGGAAATAGATATAGATGGCGACTATTTTAGTGACGTCACCACTTCCTTTGGTTTCAGATTTTAATTTTTTCATTTAAAATAAAAGAATTGGCTACAAAATAGAAAACTTTTGACGGCGTTTACGAGGTTAACATATTATTTTATATCCGGAAGGTCTTTTCATCTACCTCGAACGGTTAGCGAGTAAAGCCACTTTTTTGTCACAGAGTGAAGTACGGATATATTAGCTAGTATAATATAAAACTTACGAAGAAGATCCGATTGTGGCAGCCATTTCAACACCTTGATATTACTTGGTTTGTCTGGCAAATCCGTGTCCCATTTCCATATTACATTGTAAGGCAATTCGGAAAATACTTTCATCATCATTTTTATCTTGTTTGGAGGTAATACTGAAGATTGGACGTTTGTGCCGAAGCTCAGGTATATTACACCGTTTTTTGATGAATCTAGATATGACCGCAGTTCCTGGAAAAAAATATTTGTAGAATATGATTACACTAAGCTTATAGTCCTGTATTTTTTATCAGATCGCAGTAGCAAACGAGCTTGCAGTGCACCTGATGGTAAGTGAATACTGCCGCTCATGGACATCTGTAAGCAATTTAATATAGAACAGCGGTTCTTTCTCAAGTAGATCACAGGTGCCTTGCCATTCCCGAGGATTGAGATGGTCGCCTCATACAGAAGTGAGCTGACCGCCTCTTATGGAAGTGAGCTGGCAACCACGCCCTTCCGAAAAGCAAGAACTGCTTCACTCTAGAAATAGATTTGACGGTGGTACTACCCCGGTCGAACTATACTGGTGCTACCACCTGGGCGAACGTAGCTTATTTAACTGGCATATTTTGATTCCGATATTTTTCACTAAAGATGGCGACTATTTTAGAGACGTCACTACACCCTTTAGTTTCAGAATTTCATATTTCCATTTTAAATAAAAGAGATCGCTAAAAATTTGCAAAATTTGGATAGAATATACGAGGTTATTATTAAATTCTATATATCCGGAAGATTCTTACCACATTTCTTGTACATTTATTTCATTTACCAAAAGCTAACGAACAAAACCTACACTTTTTGTATCGTAGCGAACATGAATATTTCAGCTAGTTATTTATAAATATATTTCATCATCAAATAACATTAAATAATTAATATATTTTCTAACAGTTGTCTGTGTTTCTTCGAACACCCAGAGGATTTAAAGCCTAATTTGCGGGAAAAAAGGGAAACTATTATTTACTTTGAATACAAAAGTAACAACGACATACAATGACTTTTCGATGTATATTTGAAATACGAATAAGCCTGATAAAGAAACACAAAATCACAATAAAAGTAGACAAACAAACAGTAAACGCTTTTTACACTCAAAGCCCCATAACGTTCCTAGGATTTCCCAAAGACGAATGCACAAACACCCAGAGCCAGAACAGAATCATAATTCATCATTCAGATGTCTGTCTGACCGGGGATCGAACCCGGAACCCACTGCGTGTCAGACCGGTATGGTGATCACTTTTCACGCGGATATGATTAAATATTAACTATTTTTTCGTATCATTAAATAATATTTAGTTAATATCTTTCATTGTTACATTTTTTTTTGAAGCATGGATATTAAATATTGTAATTAAAAATTATATTATATTATGTTACATTTGCACTATCTGTTTTAGAAAGAACGTACATGATGCGAGATCAAGTTCCTTCGGAGGTATGTCTGGAGCAATAATTTAACTTTTATAAATTTATAAAAGCTTTATAATTTTGAAAAATGTATAAAATTGCTAAATTTTATAAATTAATAACACCTCGAAATAGTGCGTCAATGCCGACAACGCATTAACGATTCCTCTGATGTTGCAAATTATTTACATAAGTTTAATGATGATAATAAATTTTATAAGAGCAATATATTAAAATTTATGACATACATGTTCAATTTAAAGTTGTGAATTGTTACCAGATAGCCTAATCTTACTGTTATTTTAGTAATTATTTAAATTTAATTTATGTAAGTCTTTTATATACTTATTTATACAATTGAAGGAGCAAATGAGCATTTTCTATGGCGCGTCGTTACTGCCACATAGGTAGATAAATATTCTCGCGAGCCCAAATACAAATCCTTTTGAAAAGTGACTGACTAATAATATTTTGCAAGTTATTTTGATATTTTTAAATTTAATCAAAAATACATTTAATATAAGTTAATGATTTATTCCAAGCAGACCGACGGTTAAATTTTACTTAGTAATAAACATATTGTACATAATATTAATTATTAAATTAATTAAAAATAAGTTAAGTTGTCAAAAAATGGTCTTTGTTGTTTTAAATAAAATTAACCATCTATAATGACCACGATAGGATGGTTCAATATTTATCAAAATTTAATATACAAATGACAAAATATTTAAGATAAATTACTATGTTTATAACCGAAGGTTAGATAGTTGCAAAAATAACGATTACCTAATCTCATACAAAAAAATCAACGCTATTGTTGGCGAATTTGAATCTACATTACTTTGGTCTAAAAATTGTAAACCTTATAAAAACTCACCATAAAAACATCTTGTCGTAATTGTTTGATTCATTTTTATTGATGCTATGAGCTCATTTTAATTTATAAAAAGTTGTACAAAACTTATACTACACTTATAAACTATAAACACTCATAAATTTAGTTCAACTAAAAATGAGATTGTAATGGTTATACCAGAGGTTCCCAATCTAATTTTACTGCGACTCCCTTTATAGATTGTAATTTTTTCGTGACGCAGTTTAAAAGACGATGCTTTCGTGTAAGTTTAAATTTTAATGAAACCCTATATCGGCTAAAAATCGCATGTAAGCGAAGTATGCGTGTCGTTTAGCGACTCCCCCAGGATAGTGCCAACGCACAGTTTGAGAAATCCTTGGTTATACGAATGTTATGGTCGCGTTCCAGACGGTTGTCGGAGACGCTCCGTCGTCCGATGAACTTATAAACTAGACACTAATATAAATTATGAGTTATATGTGACAGTAACGATATAGAATAATATATATGTAGGTATATTCTAGCTTTGATAGTATGGTTTTATTCTACACGATTTTTATATTTATTTTACAATTTCGTGTTATTTTTTGAGTTATTTATTTTATAATCATTAAAGAAAATTAAGTTTAATTTGTTAAGCAGTATTTAATAGTAATACCCTAAATGAGCATTGATAGCCTAATTATTTAAACTTGGCCTCTCAATCGAGGGTACCGAGGTTCGAATCCTTGGCACGCAACACTGATTTTTCTGAAATTATGTGCGTATTAGAAACTAATTATCACTGATTTACAGCGAAGGAAAACATCGTGAGGAAACCTGCACACCTGAGAGTTCTTTGAAAAAAAAGAGTTCTTAAAGGTGTGTGAAGTCTACCAATTCGCACTTGGCCAGCGCGGTGGACTCTGGCCTAAAACTCTCTCATTCTGAGAGAAGACCCGTGCAAAGCAGTGGGACGATAATGGGTTGATGATGAATATTATTCTCTTTTATAACAAGTAACCATAAATGTGTGATACGTAAAGAAATAACATTAAAATAGAATTACCTAATTTTACAGCAAACTCATACGGATAACGTTCATTATCGCTCGAGTTAATTTATTCAATGCATTATACAGGTAGGCCCTAATATACCAAAGGTTTAACAATCCAACTCACAATCAGATAACGTTGCTTTCCGAAAACAAATTTACAAATTCACTTAACGTTTCCCCGTTACGGTGCCGGGTAACTCTATTACCTACATCCGAGTGTAGTGAGCATAAGGCACAGTTTATGTAGGACTTCCTGCTTCATTTTATAAAACTACTTATATTATAAATACGAAATTTTGTGATGTATGTTGGTTTGTTACTCTTTCACGCATGAACTTTAGATCGGATTTCGCTGAATTTGGCGCACAAATAGTTTATCACCTGAGTCTAACACATGAGATACTCATTATCATAGTAAATATGACCATTACGGGCAGAGCCGCAGAAATAGTCTTGATTTATTTTATAGGTAACTAGGTGTGCTACGCGGTTTCACCCGCTACTATATAAGAAAAAAAAAACAAACAAACATAGTGTTATATCATATAGCATATAGCGTTCCTCAATAAATAGACTATTCAATACAAAAATACTTTTAAAATTTGAACCATTAGTTCCTGAGGTTAGCCCGTTCAACGAAACAAACTCTACTCTTTTACAATATTAGATTTTATTTCTAACTTGGTTTAGTAAGGTATATATAGGCCTTTTATAAGTAAAGTCATACGCATAAGTTAAACTTATTATTATTGTGATATTAGTAAAACAAAGTGATGCGAAGCGATGAACCAATTATGAATGAAATGAAACAATAAAAAAGATATATCTTGATTCTTTTTAAATATTTTTTTCTTTTATAAAACTGGTGTAACAAAATGCACATAGAGCAGACGTTAAGGTTGAGTTCCGTGAAATGTGCAACTCCTTCTTGTTATTTCCCGTATTGAAAAAGAAAAAAAAACCGCTTTTTTAAACATGTCCTGTGTTTTTGGCTTTATTCCTTGTCGTACTACACTGAGTGAAATGTATTGAGAACGTGTAGAATTGCTTGAAAAGTTCCATCGCTTTGTTTTCGTATAACGCTGTCTGTCTTAACACAAGTCGATACTCAGTTACTCTGATATAAAATGGTTTTTCTTGTAAACGAAACGAAGTCCAGTGACTGACCAGCGCGGTGCACTGTTGCCTATGCTTTATTGTAAAATAATATTGTAACAGAATACCGTTTCCCAGCCGATTACGATTGGTTGATGACACTACTTTATGAATTCTGTAATTAATTTGTATAATGTTTTTTTACGATACTGACGTAGCAAACAATGTTGGTGCTACCGCCTGTAAGACGTTATAGTAGATAAAGTCAAAGTAAAATAGAAGTTTTATTTTTGGTAGGTTACAAATGTGTTGCTACCTTTATGAATTTATTAAGGATTCCTTATGGAGTGGCTTAGAAGTAAAAATATAATTTAGTGATTAGTGGTGTCGGTCTTGACAAGCACGGGAGCAAGCCTCGGGAAGAAAAGTCTATCCCTTCCCCAGGCTTGCTCACGAGGTTGTAAAAGGCGAATAAGGGACAATCCAGGAGATGGTTAGCAGTATTAATATGTAACGGGTACTCACGAAGAGAGAGTAGAGTTTCGAAGTGACCACAATCCATGTAACTGCCTCGAAATATCGGCAAAAAGAAATTAAAAATCCGCATATCGTAATATGTATCAATTCCGCGATAATATTACCTTAAAGTCATATATGGTTAGCAGTGACTACAGCAGCACCACCAGCTACTCTGCAGTCACCGCGATGTCTGGTGACAATAGCCGTTCAGGGAGTACCTACTGCTTTGGAACGCCTTGCCCGCCGATATCAGGAAAGCTCCCAGTAAGGTTGAGTTTTCAGAAGCTTGTCCGAGAGCATTACTTGCACTATTGAATCTTAGTCATCTACAGTTTCATTCTATTATATATAATATTTATTTGTTTACTGATTTATGTATGTATAA
>DWLI01004541.1:0-10781 GCA_018249915.1 Cecropterus dorantes dorantes
GTTCTATATGAAGTTACTTACAGATGTCAATGGGCGGCAGTGACCACTTACTATCAGGTGGACTGCATGCTCGTTTGCTATTTTAATATTATATAAAAAAAAAATCCATGGGAAATATTCCAGTCTAGTCTTAAGAGTAATAGTAGCCGCCATCAGACAGCTTCAATTCCCTTTAAGAAGTTTACAAAATGGTTAAAAAAAATCACACCCACTTCTAAACGAAACATGTTCTGTGGCATCCATATTCGTTTACATGTAGACAGTCATTTGTTTAATCTCGATAATTTACATAGACTGTTTATCATTGCATTAACAAACATTGGACCGTCTCACAAACACCCACAGTTTTCTATTTAGCTTCTCGCTTCAAAACAAACAGCGATCTATCAACGAACGAGTCACGGGGCGATAGAATCGATGACTCTCCAGAATTGGACCCCGAATAGAATGCTTAATATGTGACCACACCCTCAAAGAAACATACGTCATCGCCTCATGTAAGTCACACTGCTGGGCATAGGTCTGCTCTCTAAATGAGCATTTTAGGCCACTGTCCACTGCGCTGACCAAGTGCGACTTGGTTTACACTTCTCGAGCTATTTTCTATTTAGAGAACTTTGTGTGAAAATGTAGGCTTTGTCACGATGTTATCCTTGGGCGTAAAGCAATGATAATTAATTTTCTAATACATTGATAATTTTAGAAAAATCAGTAGTAGCCTGGGATTCGTACATCGGACCCTCGATTGAGAGGCCGCGTTTCAACCATTAGGCTATCACTGCTCTTAATAAAGACAAATACTGTAAAAAAATCCTTTAGACTTAGTAATCTCACGGTCAAATCTCATACTATACAAATCGATGACCGAAGTACCTCCACTCTATCCAACTATACATAGTAGAGTAATCCAAAATTTAATCAAACTCCTTGGGGCGCTCCTGATGTGGGATTAAAATGTATAAGCTCTACATAGAGTCGATTTTGGAAACGAGAATAAACCTTGTTGTAAAGGCATAAGGTTGATATTGGCGTGTACCGTTTGATGTTTCCCATATGTTGTAGGCACCTTTACATATTGATTTCAGTTCAAACTTTATGCTTATGGAAATTAGATTTTTTCGTATTAATGTTGATATGTTTTCGCTGTGTATAGAATTGCGAACGTATATATATTTTAATAAACACTTTTGGTATGGATTACACATTACTCAACAGAAAAACGTCACAATACTACATAGAATTATTGTCTGTCTGTTTGTCTATGTTTAATCAAATCAAACCGAAACTACTGAGTTTAATTTAAGAACTTGCAAATATATTCACAGTCAGCGTCATGTATCATTAGGGTCTTACTTTCATTAAAATTCATCGTCTCTATCAAAACATATTACAACTTTGTGGGCTACGCGGCTTCACCCGCTACTAAATAAAAAAAAAACAAACAAACATAGTGTTGTTATATAGCCTATAGCTTTCCTCAACAAATGGACTATTCAATACAAAAATATTTTTTAATTTCGATCCAGTAGTACCTGAGATTAGCACGTTCAACCAAACAAACTCTACTGCTTTACAATATTAGTATAGATTTAAAGTCAGTAGTAACTTTTCAAAGGTTACGTTAAGAGGTCCGTGGTGCTAAACTAAAAATTAGTAAAGATAAAACATTTCCGTAAAATTTATTATGTCAATTGTGATATATTTTTTTAAGGGAAGCAAAGCCGGGCACAGCTAGCTCTATGTCTCTTTATACTCAATTTTTAAACGCGAGTGTGTTCGCGTGACGCAGCTAGCTAGTATTCTCTGTGAATTAAATGTGTGTCAATTGTCATATTATTATATACTAGGTGTGCTACGCGGTTTCACCCGCTACTAAATAAGAAAATAAAAAACGAACATAGCGTGATATTATATAGCCTATAGCCTTCCTGAATAAATGGACTATTCAATACAAAAAATATTTTAAAATTCGAACCAGTAGCCCGTTCAACCAAACAAACTCTGCTTTATAATATTAGTATAGATTTTTAAGCTAGTTAAGCCCCGAGACATAGCTAGTTCTATGGCTTAAATGTACCAGTATATCATTTGTCAAGTTATATTTATTTAAACGCGGGTGAAACCGAGAGGCACAGCTAGTATAGTCCAAGGCTTAAAGTTTGTAGAAACAACAAAGGACAGACACAAACAATTGTCGTGTGACTTGTTTCTCAACACCCGGATACATCTTTATATGGCGCCTTTGATCAATCCACCAGTTCTGATATATACGTACTGACTGACTAAAGTAGCAAACGAGCATGAAAGCCGTGGTTATATGCCACCTACTGTAGCAAAAACAGATTTAATTTAATAATAAAATAAAATCAGTGTGGCATACGACCACGCCTTTCCTTTAAAGAAATATCTATCAGTATGTCGTATAAAAATACGTTAAAATATAATACGTGGAAGTTGTTTATTTATTAGCCAGTAAATTGTTAATAGTTTGTACATTATAATTTCAGCGGAGACTATTTTCTTGTGTCGTACTTTTTAGAGCGTGTTTTGTTGCTTCTTGTTGATCATATAATTTATTAATAATACTAATAAATATTGTCTATTGTTTCATTATAATTTTTTTTCACATTTTTATTAAATACAATTAAATTTGAGAATTCACCGTCACAACTAATAACACGTAGTCTTTTTAATAATTTATTAATTGCAATTAAGATATTTTCTGCAAAAGAATATCTGTGTACTAAGCTCCTACTTTGTGTTTGGATAAGATTTACATGAGACAGTAGCAGAAACAGAAAATATACATACTTCAATTTAGAAGAAATAAAGAAGATAGGTTTGACTAATGCTGCTGCATTGAAGAAGAGACAAGTACTAGAGTTAAGTCTAGCGTAAATATACAACTTTTAGTCCAATTACTGTTCAGGGAATGTACATAAATTATGTAAGACAGAGGTTCCTAAAGTGTGTGCCGTACAAAGTAAACAGGGTGCCGTGAGTTACATTGATTCGACAGAGAAGTGCTTCTACTTCTTGTTATAAAAACCAAGTTTCATATTGAGGTTGTTTTATTTTTTCTGCATACTACCTAACTGATATAATTGTATAATAGGTGCTTATTTCTTTTAACATATAATAGGTACTTATTTCTATATCAAGTTGGTAGGGCGCCGTGAAAATATACTAAATCTGTAAGAGCGCGAGAAGCTGTAAAAGATTGGGAATCCCTAACATAAGACATTTTGGGGATGGAGGAGGTTTGGTCGTATCTCAAGATATCTCAGGCAGGCGAGGGTAGATCTAGGTTTAATATAACGTAATTTACTTTTCTGCGAATACCCGAGTACAATTGGATTAAATGAAGTGAAATATGTTTCGATCCTTTTGAAGGGGCTAGACACAAATTACCATTACATCTCATCCCCATGGACACCCCCTTTGTTGTACGTAACAAATAGACATATGGTAGTACATGTAGATACACATAAGACAAGTATAGTTGCTCATTTAGAAAAAATAACACGTTGATAGTTTTTTGCTAAATAGCCGTAAAACTATCCACCGACAGTTCAAGTGATCAGTTCAAGTGACAGCGATTTGTCGACCCGAGTGGCGGAACGGTATGACACGCAGGTTCCAGATCATAATCCCCGGCCAGACAGAGATCGAATTATGAGTTTAAATTCTGTTTTAGGTCTGGGTGTTTGTGTATTCGTCTTTGTGTGTCTATAATACCCACGACACAGGAGAAAATCTTAGCGGGGCTATTAGTGCAGAATGCGCTTTTTTAAGAAAAAGTGTGTTGCATTGACCAAGCAAGACCAAATAAGAAAACTAATACCTACATGAATCAAAAACGACTGAATTGACTGAATGGGTATTAACATTGACTAAGCTGTTTGATCATCATGAAATCGTATAAGCGTATTAGGTACTCGACTAAAGTATTTGATTGTATGTATGAGGTAGGCTGTAGGCTGCTCGCCCATTGGCGATTAATTGGTGAAGGGAGTAGATGATTTAGCGACTAATAGTGGTTATTGCGAATAGGTAGCAAATAGCAATAACTATTTGGTAGTTTAAGTGTAGATACAGATCGCGCACCGATTTGCGATTAGAATTTAATATGATGAGGTAACACAGTCGCTCAACTAACAAATTGAACTCCTTATTGATAACGGTTTAAGCAACTTGACTACTTTACTAAGTTGTTTGAGCTATCGATCATGCTACGCTACTGCGTATGCGACAAGATGGTGCGACAAATTATGGCTCACGAATGCGATAGAAGCCAATGTGCAGTCAGCTGTAGCGTTCTTGCATGACAACTTTAAGACTGGTATTCGCACGGAAATTATTATACGCAATTAAATGTATTGCGGTTTCTTATTGAATATTGCTACCTAACAATTAGCGTTAGTTGAAATATAAGTACACTTATTTGAAACTTTATTATATTTCAAGTTATTTTGAGGATATAGCCGCTTTAGACTCACGTTACTGGTATTGAAGGTTAGGCGTTCAAACCTTGTAGGTATCTTGGTAGTAAAACAGATGGGGAATTCTTTTAAATAATTTATTAACATCGTTGTTTCAGCCTGATATTATTGGGATAATCTACTTTCAGGTTGACACTGTCTGCAACGATTATATTCTTTGGTTTATGATTACCAAATTTTCTGAGGATGAAAAGGGACTAAACGAATTTTATAATCATTTTCCACGCACGGACATTCTTTGGCATATTCTTTAAATGTTTAGTAAAAATGTTTAAATTTAGGTGCTTGTTTTGTTAAGTTATTGTAAGTAAACCGATGCACTGTTCCTGCTAGACACACTGCTACGTAAGCTGAATAATAATAAACACTATTAATGTATTTTTTGAACACCGAAAGTTTAGTGGTTTAATTTTAGATTCTCATGCTGGAGTTCCAAGTCAAGAATCTCAGGTCTCTTATTTTTAAACTGCAATACGTGTTATAAAATTAATATTAAGTATAAGCATATTATTACAACTTGCGTTAATCGTGAAAATTGTTTAGGTGTTTGATCGTATCAAATCAAAAACAGTTTTTTGTTAAGGTCAAAAGTTTAAGTTTAAAAACAGAGTTTACTACAAAAAATAAATTATAACAAAAACTCGTTAGAGTTTATAAAATTTTCGTTAAGTGCAAGTCAATGGTTTGTTATTTCTTTTTGCAAAGCGGAAGAAACCACGATAATTCAAATAATATCTTTGTAAGCAGCTAAAGACGATTTAAGGAGATATAAGTAGGTATTTAAAATTGTCAAATAAACATGTAAATCATTTACAATTTAAATAGTCATTGCGTTGTAGTATATTGTATTTAAATTAACTAGTCTCTGGTAAATTTGCAGGGAGGTTAAAAGTTCATTTCGTTAATTTATTGTGACGGTTTAAACTGACTTAGAATTTGTTAAAATAATGATTTTTATATTTATCTTGCGAAGTTTTGCCATAACAAGTAAAATACCTAGGTGTTTAATATTTATTTCTCTCATCACAAAGTAGTTAGCAGGAGGTACATTCTAGATTAGGATAATTGATAGTAAGAGTCTAGAGTCCCTACTAGGATATACTGTGTGACAGATGTCCAACGAGTGATGATATTACACTGAAAGACGTTACTTTTTATGTATGGAAGAAGCAAATGAGCATGCAGCCCACCTGATGGTAAGTGGCTACTGCCGCCCGTGGACATCTGTAATCAACTCTAGGTAAGATCACAGTCTCACCTAAGATTAGCCACAGACGCGTTGCTACCCCTAAGGACTAAGATGGAATGCCTCGGAAATGTATGTCTCCCTTACCACACCCTTCAGAATAGAACACAGCAACACATAATACTGCTGTTATTAGGCACATATAGGTGTGGCGATGGTGCTTCCAGAGTCGAATTAAAAAGAGTTCTACTTTCAGAACTGTTACTGCCTATCTCCTGGATGTTGTCCTTATTCGCCTTCCATAACATCCACGGAAAAGAGGGAGTGGTGCTATTCAAGACAGCATCTACGGATCAACGCGTCAGTACATATAGAGAGTATGTTTGTATATGAATGTTGTACATATTAGAATCAATTAGCTTATTGTATTTCATGGTAGGTCGAACCGTCACAATGCTAATTACCAAGCTTTGAACCCTAATGAATACTACGATAACCTATCAGATGCGGATGCTAACACTTCCAATTACGTATAAAATTGATGTGATGAGTATGCAGATTATATGTTTCTCGATCACGTGGTTTCATTAGCATTCATTACAATTCAATCAGATCTTCTAAAGTAAACCATACGAATAGCGAACGAGCATGCAGTCCACCTGATGGTACGTAGTCAATTGCCACCCATGAATAATTATTACTAACCTCAAATTAGTTCGGTACTTGAAGTCGTCTCCATATTTCGAAGTCATGTGTGAACAATTGATTAGATTTTTGTTTTATTACATTAAAATAGCAAACAAGAATGCTATCCATCTGCTGGGAAGTGGTTACTACCGCCCATGGACATCTGTAAGCAGCTTCATATAGAACAGGGGTTCTATCTGAAGTCGACCACAGATGCGTAGATACTCCCGAGGACTAAGATGGTCCCTTATATATAAATGAACTGGCAACCATACCCTTCCACCGAAACGCAAGAACTGCTTCACGGTAGAAATAGGTGTAGCGGTAGTACCTCCCGGTCGAACTACACTGGTTCTACCACCGAGTAAAACTTGACTGATAGATTTTTAAGGTAAAATAATGGTGTATTACCCTTTTGTGATTATTTTATGATATATACTTATATTATAAAGCAGTAGAGTTTGTTTGGTTGAACGGGCTAATCTCAGGAACTACTGGTTTGAATTTGAAAATTCTTTTTGTATTGATTAGTCCATTTATTGAGGAAGGCTATAGGCTATTCAACATTACGCTATGTTTGTTTGTTTTCTTATTTAGTAGCGGGTGAAATCGCGAAGCACACATAGTATCTGATAAAAAAGCGTAAGTTAATCATTGCCAGTCCACACAAAGAATTATCTACTAAAATAAGATCAATATCTACCACATAAAAATCAATAGCTATATATATATTACAATTATACAACGTTTAATCACATATTTTATTCTAAAAACCTCTCTGTCCGTTTTAAGAGACCATTTATTAGAGACGATAGATTCATTTGAATAAACTCAATGTAATTCTACGGCATATCTATTAATTCTTCCATTAGACTTATTATAATTGAAGTGGTATTCTATTGAACACGGGCAAAAATAGCAGTAGAATTGATAAAAGTAAAAAGAGCTACTAAATTACAGACAAAATCTTTCCATAGAATTAATTAGTAGGTACATAATGTTTTCATAAATCCTGCGCTCGCTGTGATTTATTTGTATACCACTATTATGTGAATACCAGTTGTGGCCCGCGGTTTGACCCGCTTTTACATAAAATAAAATATATATACATAGCGCGATGTTATACTTATAGCCTACAGCCTTCCTTATTAAACGGACTATTCGAGACAAAAATATTTTTTTAATTTGAACCGGAAGTTCCTGATTGAGTAATCAACCAAAGAAAATTTTTTTCAGCTCTATATTATTTTATGCGATCATTTAGCCACGTTGCCTTCGTTTGGCCTACGGCGGTCGTATATGTCAACTTCTATAAGCTGAAGATAAAAAATGTCGTAATAACTCTCTGAAATTTGGGTTCGCACGCCGCCCGGGGCGGATAGACTCCTCTACCCCTGCCAATAGTCTAGTCAAAAAGTATAAAAATGTTCACATTTTTAGGAGTTTCCTACTTCCTATGTTTTAAATTTAGTTGAATAGACTACACAGTACGCCTCTAGTAGAAGTTTCTTACTTGAACATCGTTAAAATCATTCAATAGAATAAACCCGACCGCTTAAAACGATTTTTTTGTTAATAATTATATAATATATACTTAATTTAATGCTTATATGATTTTTATCAAAATAGTCAAGCAAAAGTATTATAATATATATCTATATGAGTCTATTTACTTCCATTCATTTCAAACCCGTATCGTCGTAATAGTAAAAAAGTAGTCCTTCTCCCCCTTTTTCCTCAATTTCCAGGCACCATTTTTTAAAATAATATCTTATATCACTTTACAAACTGAGACGATTCTAATGATACGTCATACGTCACAATCCGTCAAGTCATTTGTGCTGTAGCGCGTGCCAAAGAAATGGATATAGATGCAAACGAACGTACATACGCTCGAAAAAGTGTATCCTACTTCTGACGCAGTCGGATAAAAACAATACATTGCAATGAACATTGCACGTTTACATTTTCGTTTTGCATACCTTGCAAGGTATTTTGCAACGATGAGTTTTGCTCATTGTAGCAACGTTAATAATTATTGTTTTGCGGAAACGTAATAAACTCGTTTTAAAACCACTGAAATCTGTCTATAATTAGATATTACAGATAGTAAATTACATAGCTCTTCTAAAATTATAATGACCATGAAATTGTACTTATCTATACGTACACATACATACAAATACCAGAAAAACACCAAATTCAAGGACCAACTCTTCAGTTTTTACCAGTCTCACATAATAGTTATTAAACGAATGCGCATTTTTTGCTGATCTTGTGGTATCTGCTAGTTGATCACAATTACTTAATAGCATTATTATTATAATTACCTAGTATATAAGGAAATTCTACAAGTTCCTCTATCAGGTATCTAGTTATTTAACCTCCATCAATAGTTATTATCTATCGACCTTAGGTAGTGCCGTGCGAAATATCTGTACCTAGGTACATTAACTACCATGTTTTTGTACCGAGTTATGTTTATTAAACGACTCTCCAAAGCTTTTATTTATCTACTCGCCACGAGTATTTTGTGACGTAATGTGCTCTCTTTACTTCAAAGAAACCACTGAATTGATTCAGTAAACTTCAACCTTTTAAAACGGGTCGAAAGACAGCAATTCAAATGCAGCATTTTAATTTTTTCTTAATTACTTATTTTTATACTATACTTGAAGGAAACGAGCATTCACAAGCGTTCACCGCTGTCTATAGACATTAGTAATTAACCTCAGACAAGATTAGTCTTACTTCGTTAGACTGTAAGGGCTTAACTCGTAGATTAGTTGTCTATAGAAGCGTTGCTACCTAAGTTGGACTGCCTTGGATAAGTAAGTAGGTACATTAGGCAGAAATTGTATTAATTATGTGGGTAGTATATTTTCTTATGTTGGTTGCAACCCTTTTTAGGGTTACGTACCCAAAGAGTGAAAACGGGACCTTAGTACTAAGACTCCGCTGTCCATCTCTCCATCCATCTGCCTGTATTTCATAAACCGTAATACCACACAGCTGAATTTCACAACTGATATATTTCAGATGCCGCTATAACAACAAATACTTAAAACAGAATAAAATGAGATAATTAAGAGGGACGCCCATACAACAAACGTGAACCCTTTGTGCGTGTACGACTCGCACTTAGCCGGTTTTTATTCCTACAAAATGGAGCGTCCGCCGTACGCTCCTTTTAGTAGGCAACGAGTTAGGTTACGAGTCAATGGGAAAGTTTAATATAAAATATGAACCGGGACGTGTTAAAATAAGCTTACGTGCCCCAGTGAAGCACACCAGAGGTACCACTGCCACACCTATTTCCAGCGTAAAGTAAATATTACGTTTCGGTGGAAGGGTGTGGTTGCCGGCTCACTTATATAAAAGGCGACCATCCTAGTCCTGAGGAGTAACAACGCATCTGTGATCGATAGATATATATAGATAGAACCCCAGTTCTATATGAAGTTGTTTATAGATGTCTATTGTTTATAGATTGCTTAAAGTGTCCACTTCCCGTCAGGTAGACTGCATGCTTGTTTGCTACTTCAGTCTGATAAAAAAAAGTCCTGAGGATGGTCGCCTCATTGAAACGTAAGCCGGCAACCACACCATTTTACTGACACGTAAGAACTGATTCACGCTAGAAATAAGCATGGCGGTGGTGCCTCCTTAGTCGAATTATACTCGTTCTATCGCGTAGCAAATAGCAGCGATCACACATGACTATTTCTAATCGTGCTCTGAACTTCATAGATCCGATAGAACTAGAAATAGATATCCGATAGCTAAAAATAGTCGCAGGGGTATGCGTACTTCCACATTTTGTAGTAATACTTATTTATGTATGTACTTAATTATATACGCTTAATACCTATTTGCCTCTGATATATAAATAAAAACAAGTAAAAGCAAATATGAGTTTATACGGGTGTTAATACTTTACCATGCGGTTATTTACCTTGATAATTATATGACCAACATAAATAATGAAAGATAATTATTTTCAGTCACGTTCGATATTCGATTTTTTACTCAAAACGTGAGCATTATTCACGAAATCACGTTCGAAGTAGTGATTTTTTTACAGTCATTACTCAATAATGGGATGTCTAGTTAACCGAGGTTTGTTTGAGGAGTCAAAAGTAATAATAGGTATGTTGATACAGAATATTTGCTGGATATCTCATCTATTGCAGGTGCTAGGACTAATAGTACCTCGTCCCTTTAGTTCCGGCACTAGAATAGGGTTACGGTATAGGGGATACCGTAGTCGTCTGTCGTAAGAGTCGACTGAAAGGGAGCTATTGGGGTGTGGTCGGCAAGAGTGGGTGCTCGAGCCGTCCAGTCAAGCGACCCTGGGAAGGACCACACGGTGAGCGTAAATGATCACCGGGAAAGAGCCCCAAATG
>DWLI01004542.1:0-10781 GCA_018249915.1 Cecropterus dorantes dorantes
GTGCAGGAATTCGTTTTTCCTCAATTGTAAATGTTAATAAAATAAATATGAACGGTGTTCCTGTCGGAGGTTTCTCCAACAGATTATTGTTTAATAATAATAATAATAAATGTTTAAATTTTAAATTACACAGATATAGATAGTACATACATTTATTGCCAACATAGACATGGCAAAAGGAATCTAGCCATGCTTACTCGGAATCAGTGATTCGAGTAGCACTGTTTTTCAGCCGCTCTCATAATCACTGAGGTGTTACGATGGATAGGAGAATCGCCAGCCGCTGAGGTTTCTTCTGGGATATGAGTTCCGAATCTGCGTGTGTGTGTGCGTATGTTGTATGCATTAAATATGCACATATGCATGAAAGTAACGCTCATCTAAAAGTCAGTTCAATACGTCGCGTAACGTTATTTCTTTTGAAATCATTTAGAAAAATAATGCCCTTGCGTTTGTTTCCTATAGTCTGAGTTTTCCTTGTGACATGACATTACTTGCATTATTAACTGATTCATGAATTACTTTACCGAATGTATATTTTAGGTGAAATAATTCAGTTTATTGATTGTTTTAAAAATTAATGTGTAGAGAATACTGTATTTATTCTACCGTATTGGTATACCGTACACTTGTCATATTGCGACCTTATTCAATTAGTTCCTTTCTTGATCATTTTCGTAGATTTATAGTTTTGACGAATAATGTGAAACAGTGTCATATACCACTTACCCTCAAGTAAACCATTTATTTAGGGACATGGGCGCAGCTATAACTTTATTAGGGAGCGGAGGTCAACAACGGCGACCGGGGATAACGAGTCTAAATTTTTTTCTCACCCTACACTAAGGAGGAAAGTGAGACTCCAGTATAAATAAACTACGAGTGGACAAAAAACTATGCCCATGTCTTAAATACTACTTACGTCTATCCACTGTTGATTGTATAACCAGTCAATATCCACCAGTAATTTACCAGGTGGTAGAACCAGTATAGTTCGACCTGGGAGGTACCACTGCCACACCTATTTCTAGCGTGAAGTATTTCTTGCGTTTCGTTGGAAGGGTGTGGTTGTCCACCTCAGTCCTCGGGAGTAGCTACACATCTGTGATTGATTTCAGATAGAACCCCTGTTCTATATGAAGTTGCTTACAGATGCCATGGGCGGCAGTTCTCACTTACCATCGAGTTGATTGCATGCTAGTTTGCTGCTTCAATCTGATATAAAATATATATATTGACCTTCCGTGCCCTGTTACTATTACATAAATTCCACTCACCCCGGTACTGACTAGAGAGAGCATGATCCGCTCGTTGAGCGCTAGAGTCTCGCCCTGCTTCATCTTAATTCGCTTCTTGTCGAGGCACTTCATGGCGTACATCTTGCCCGTGTCGGCCTTCCGGCAGCCATACACCTGCAGAAGGATCACATCTCAACTATTTTGTATACTGCAATACCCCGAACTTACGCGATAGATGAATTACTCCGTGACAGCCACGTAAGCCGGTGTATAATGTAAATTATTCTTAATTGTGTCGGAAGCTAAAAAAAAATAGCAATTTAGATAAAAAAATGTTACTTAAAATCTTACGATTCCTCAGACTTCACAAAATTTAACAAACTAGTTTGATTACTCAAAGATTTCTTTCTCTAGCAAAATTTCCTCATAACTGGAGTTGGAGTGTTTATTTAGTTAAATGTGTAAATTTAAGATCGCTCAACTCCGAGTTCGCGTAAGTCAGGCTATTTAAAAGTGGTACAATCAGTTGGTGTCTGGTGCTGTCAATTGAACTGTCTGACCAGTTCAGTTCTTGTTGTAATACTCGGGATTTTCGTCTTCAAATGTCGTGTGAAAGGTAAAGACATTTAGGAGTACTGCAGCTTGTGATTACTTTGTATGTAATGAACATAAACACCCGACCTACTTAAAGTTGATCGAAAGTGAGGGACTTATAACTTAGGGTACCTTACACACTTTAAACCCTAACACTGCAGTAAAACAGACAGAGTAGAGAGAGTAGAGAGTAGTAGAGAGACAGACGGAGAGAGTAAAACAGAAAAGCTATATAAGCGTGAAGTAGCAACCATTTTTATGCCTTCATTCTGAATTTAACGTAAAATATTAACATATTGATGTTATCGCTATAAAATTTCACTACATTCTTCATCGCAAAATGCTTTTGTATCCAAGCTACTTTTATATTTTTACGCCGGCCATAACTTATGCACACAAAAGGTTTAAATTTACAAAGTAGACGGTACAAATGCAACTGATTACGAGCGAGCAGTAAGTATAAGGTCTGCAGTGGTCTTGTTACGAGAGAATATTTTTATACGACCTACTTTAAGTGAAAAGACGACGCAGTTGGAATTTGAGACTACCAACTGCAAGTATATAGGTTTACGACTGATAAAATTTGCATGTTTATAGTAAAAGAGGAATCGAGCTTCGATTAAAGCATTAAGTGAATCGTAAAAGCTGAGTTGCAACATGTCGTTAAAATGCTAAGTGAAGTGGAAATAGGAAATTGTATTCGTATGAAGATAGCACAGTTAAGATTCCCGTAACGAGGCACTTCGTTCCTTGATAAGTGACTCTCAGTTCATTACTTACGAGGACGCTTCAAAACGGAATATTCTATTATAGAGTTGGTGCAACTATCGTATCTATGTATTATAAGTAAATTTTAATAGAATTTTATACTTATTTCGATTAATCGGTGTAAAATGAATAATTATAATGTAAAGTGTATTTATGTATGTGGTATGTCGTATACATGGCGTATGCAGTTAATAACGTAGATATAGTGTTTTTTTTTTCTTTTTAAATTACATTCATTTTGCTTGAATAATAATCATATTGTTCTTACCTCACCGAAACCACCTCGACCAATAATACGATGAACGCTGAAATCGTTCATCGTTAACTGTATATTTAGCTCTAAATTTTTCCATTGACAGAATCTCGTGTATTTGTCACTGAAACAAAAGAATCAACATTACACTCTCAAATAAAATCTCAATCACATATTTAAATTTTGAACTTCATAATTACCTTTCTAAGAAGTTTTTGAATGGTTCCCCTCTTAAATGTTGGAAAATTTCTTCAATGTACGGCTGAAACAGAGTGTTTGAGTCAAAACAATGCCGGATGTATGATATACACACGTTCAAAATCATTACGTAAATTACCTCAAACAAGTTCGGTGGCACTTCGTGTTTCATTAAATACTTTTGTACATGCGCTACACACTCCTTAGAATAATCCTGCAAAGGAATTTTTAATTAAGTCTTAAAACATATTTTTGATTTCTTTTGTGACAATTGATACGATTAAGCACATATCGTACGTTGTTTGAATCATAGCTACAAATACATAGCTAGATAGCTACCAAAGTTAAGGGTATAAGGCTACCTTTTTTATGTAAATTTTTGGCCCTTGTTAAACGTTTATATACTTAACGTATTCCTTAAATATTTTCGATTTTAAATAGGACTCTTAATATATTTGAAATCGGCAGATGACCATAGGCGGCACTGACCACTAAAACTAATAGAATACTATATATATTCGTTTACTGCATAAAGTTTTATATGAACGCAAACGTCTTTTATAAAATAACGTACTATATATAAAAGTATATATAAAATATGAGACTGTTCTACAATTCTATTAGACGATGCATTGCAATAACTCTTCTGAGTATACAGTTGACACCAGCGTCCCAATGTCTGACTATTTGTTCAAAATGTTGACTTCTGTTTATTTTAAGCTTTAGCTGCGAATTTAGTACTATAAATATTTGTATCGTAACTCGACTTTATGCAGTATACAATATGAAATTCTTAGACTGCCCGCCTGTGTCCGATAGAGCTCATCTCGATAACTATTAATTACATTTTAATGAGCTCTTAACAGTGTGGTTTCGATCTAGACTCAAGCCACTCCCTCTTCCTCATAATATATTCCTCCTAGGTATATTGATAATTTCATATTTGAAACACAATGTTTTTTTTTTAATAGACGAAGCAGACGACATAGTAGTGAGTCAATAAATCCAAAATATATTTACTAAAATTTCATCAAATTACAATTTTTAGTAAATTAATGCTTGATTTACTGACTTTCACTACTGTTTTAGACTAAATACTCTAAAATGCAAATAAATATTTAACATTGATGTTGCTATTGTTATCTCATAATATCCCACTGCATAAATAAGGCTGGGTTTCTAAGAGATTTATCACACCTTTTAACGTAAAACAAAATATAGGCGATATTTCTCTGAGAATCATCGCGTAAATTTACATGTATAATAGTACAGCCACTGTCCTTGTGAATGCGGAAAAAGGAAACAATCCTGTCCAATTGAAAAAACCGCTTGAAACCTTCAATTTATTCAACGGAAAGCTTCTTAACTTTTAACGACATCGCAGTGCCCTCAGCTCCGCTATTTAATTTAACATTTTAACCACGTTGACGCTTGTATAAATATCTAGAGAGATAAAGAGTTCTACTTTATTGTTCTTCGTATAACTACTGAATAATAGTTAGAGAGTGAAGTTAAGATATTTTGCGTATAAATAATAACGGGCCAAGTGCAAGTCGGACACGCACACCATTAATTTTATTTATTTGTATTATGTGGTTAAAATAACATCATTTTTGCGCTTAGACTTGCATAGAGAACGTTAGCGCCAGTCCGCCTCACACTTGGCCGATTTTTATGAATTTTTGTGAGAAGTTTAAAGATGTATGATAGACCAATTTTCTTTTAATAAAATCACACTATAAGTACTAATATAATATTAAAAAAATATGTAAATAAAGTAGTTTTAAAAAATGATCACATTTTGATTTCAATTTACGAATAATGTGAGGAGTTGAGGACAATTTTACATGCACGTCTATAGAATTTTAATTTGTTAAGAAGTGAATAAATTATATAACATTACAGATGTACATTTCTATTTTATATTGGTTAAAATAATAAAATAGGACAAAAAACATTTAATTAACCCAGGCATGTCCCTCCTCTCTTAATTTACTTTTTTTGCTCCGTTATATGTCATAATAACGCTATGCAACATTCAATGAATATGACATACTATGTTTTGCAAATGGGAAAATGTTCGCCACATATTCCACTCGCTGAAGCATAAATTAGTTCCACACTCGTTCCCTTTATAAATGGCACTGATGACTTTATGTTAAACAATAGCTGTCGTAATCGACAGACCAATATGGGGTTGCTTTAATTTATTTTTTGTTATTTTACTTCTGTTAGTCTGCTATTTATAAATAGTATTAAAATAATATTAATGGTTTTCATACTGAAATCTGTATGTATATAGATTGAGAGTTGGTTTCAAGTTTTAATTTAATGTTTACATAATAAATACAGTACCGCATATTGAACAATTATAAAAAATGGAACTATATAACTATAAAACTATCACGAAGAAAATAGGAGTATTTTTTTTTCAAACACACTTTTGACGGACTCAATTATATTTTTCTAGGTAATGCGATATGATTAATCTATACTAATATATGAAACTGTGATGGTGTGTCTGTTTGTTACTCAATCACGGAATAACCACTGGTCTGGTTTACGTGAAATATATTTAAATGAGCTAATTTTGCAGGTATATCCACGCAAAATTACCTGGTATTAAAGGCAACTTTTGATTTCGATATTTTGCAGCATTTAATGAGGACGACTATTGCTATGTCCCGTAGCGAAACCCGAGTACTTCAGCTAGTTAAATATTGAAATATATCTAAACTATGATATATTTCAATAATTTAACATCCAAAATATCCACAAGCAAATATTGCAAGCGATTTATAATGGCTCCATGACCCGGCAATTTATAACCATTGACTTCACAGTTAGATATCGCTTCAATGTACACCATATTCATTCAATACCTGCTAAAATACTGAATATACGTGAATAAAATGAACCAACGAACCGGTATTCACTACAGATAGAGTATTCTAACGTATACACTATCGATTAAAAGGTATTATGTGTAGTCGCTAGGGCATTCAAAGCCGGGTCGATGGTAGGCGGCTGGCTTCAATCCAACAGTATCTACTTAATGAGACTCATTACACAAACATTCACTTTACTGGAAACATTAAAAGCGATTCTCATCTCTAATCAAAGTAGTGAGCGTAAGCATGTTAACTACATTTTCTAAATTATCCAGCGGACGGAGGCAATCTCGGATTCTTATTAGCGCAAAATGAGATAGACCCTGCCTTATGTTTGAAGGACATTTTCTTATGACATTTTTCGAAGTGAAGAAACTTATCAGCGTCATCAGAGAAAGCTTGTCAAAAACGATTGGCGTTACGATTTTTGTAACAGAAACGGTTACGCTGGAGCGTTACGTTATAATAATAATATTGCATTATTATCGGTTATAGATATAATGCAGCAATCATTTTGTATCATATTTTGTGTCATTTCTCGTGTACACATTGATACACGCGCTTTCTTGATCGCTTTTTCTGAACAGCTGTTCAGTCTTCTCGCAGTATCTATTGCAGCTAGTAACTAATACGTTGGGCCCCTGAGAAATAAGTTTGAACGCGTCATGTAAGCCTCACCGCACCCCACAAACCAGGACATAGTAGGGATACAATGCTATAAATAGAAGTAGCAGTTGTTCCCTCGCTCTCAGATAGTTAAAAATACCACCTTAGCAAGTATCAAGAAATTGATAAATTTAAAGGGAAAATAATTTCCTATGAAATAAATATCCAAGAAGTTGATCCTAAAGAAATCAATCTTAGTTCAACAATTATGATAACAATGGGCCCACAAACATGTCTAAAGGCATCTAACAACATAAACTGAAATAAGATGTCAGTAATACAAATGAAGAGGTCACAGTCACAGATGCTTTAACATTACGACGGTAGAGTGAGCTTGCGTAAGACCTAAGCCTAGCTGTAGATAGACAATAAAGACAGGACTGAGGAAACGAGAGAGAATTACAAGGAACGAATGAGGTTTTCTAGGAGATTTCTGAAAATCTAGGCCAACACCTCGATTTTAACGTTCCCTTTTTCGACTGATATTTGGTACACCGTTATAACTTTGCTACTTTCCTAAAAATACCATTAGTTTCACGATAAATCTAGACTAAAGTAAAGTATTCATTGCCATTGTACATTCTAAGATATAAAACTATTTTCGTCAGAAAAGAAGTCTGCCTAAGGAATATATTCGGCTATTTTTAATATAACAGTTGTTCCTAAGTAGGACAAAAACAAACTTATTATACAAGAATTATTATCTCGCGTACTCACATGTGAATGGGCTAACAGTTCCTTCATAATAAAATTGTCGTAAATATCCCTTGCAATCCGCCGCCTCTCTTCTATACATTCTTGTTTTTCATATAACTTTATCTGTGGAATAATATCATTGAGTTACATATAAGATCACCATAATTCCTGTAGAAATAAATCAATCATTTGTAATAATACCTCTTCGTAAAATTTTAATTGTGGCACTGGCTCTTCTGACGTTTGTTCGCAGAATTCCTTAAATAGTAAATAACCTGAAACAATAGAAACACATTATTATCATTTATATCTCTCAAAAAGATTAATTATAGTTAAAACCATCCAAATAAGGCTCATGGAAAAGTAACCTAACCTAACCTTTATACTAATTGGGACTAATCATAGATTCATTGCTACTATGTAGTCTACATTGAACCACCTTCAGATGCAAACACATAAGTATTATATAAATTAAACTAGTAAAAACATTAAAACTAAAAATCGGAGTGCTTAAAACGATAGTTTTGTTTATAATGATATATATTTAATTTAACGCTAATATGAGTTCTTGTCAAAATAGTCAAGTAAAAGTATAATTACATTTATATATATTTTTATAGGTCTATTTACTAACTTTCATTTAATACCCATATTATCATTATAGTAAAAAAAGTCCTCCCTCCACCCCTTTTTCCCGGGCCCGTGCCATACATACATACATACATACGTACATACATACATACGCCCGAAAACATTAACCTTCTTCTGACGCAGCCAGGTAAAAATTCGTAAGGCAGAATATTAGTATCTATATAAAATTTCGTATATTTGTACGATGAACTATTTAAATAGTTTTCTCATTAAAAAAATTACTCATCCACAATATAACACCCCCTTACTTTTATAAAAAAACAAAAACAGTTACTTAAATACAATCAAGTATTATTTGCACAAAGAGCAATTTTTCATATAAAAATGTTTATAACTGGAATACCGTAGTCGCAGTAAAATTATATCTAACTTCCAAGTACTCCCAATGCAATATTGCGGTGTCTCGCAAATAGAACACTTTTTGAATGAAATTAAAAAAAATGCATTACATTTTTTCCTAGTTTATTTTCTAAAAACAACGAGGACAAAGATAAAATATTTTTTGTTAGAAATTCTCGTCGTCGTTTGCAATAGCAGCATTAACCGTAAATTCGCTAAATTCGTTGCCTACTATGTGCTTCAACAAAGCGAGCCAGAGAATGTTATTTACTGAGACTTTAAGTGCATCCACCGCAAATTGCATTCCTAACTCATGTTCGAGTGCTACAAGCTCGCTACAGGGCAATATTCCACGCGCTCATGAGAACATCCCCGATCTGAAATTGCCTTACATTTATATTATATATTTGACTTATGAAGCTGTTTATATATATTTGACGAGGTGTGCTATGCTACGCGGTTTTACCCGCTACTAATTAAGAAAAAAAAAACAAAGAAACATAGCGTGATGTTATATAGCCTATAACCTTCCTCAATAAATGCACTATTCAATACAAAAACATTTTTTCTATTCGAACCAGTAGTTCCTGAGTTTAGCGCGTTCAAACAAACAAACTCTTCAGCTTTATAATATTAGTATAGATTTATGATGCGTGTTATAGTGTTTCTTACGCAGCTTTTTTGAATTCAAAATTTGCTTTTTATGTTCAACTTAAATAACAATATTGATAATTACCTAAACACCGCTACTGTTTCTTAATCATCAATTATTTTATATTTATATAGTTCTTTTTTACAGTTTAATTTAATATACGTATAGTTGTGTGTATATATAATATTTATGCACGCATTTACTTAGGATACATATCAATATTAGATACGGTTTCTTTTAAATTACCACCTGCCACAAATTTTCTAGCCACCCAGGGTTGACTGGTAGAGAACGGAATCAGGCATTAAGTTTGCCCTATTGTATATTTTATTTTTAAAGAGGCGCGATAAATTAATAAATATATAATGTCATGTTCAATGTGGTTACATTTATTACATGAACGTTGAGAAATAAATTATGACATTTTTTAAATACTATTTTTTTTTCATAATAAGCGACAAAATAGTTAAAAGTTGGGAAACAATCAATCTGATTTTTATTTTTAGCCGTTTATATTATTGACTGTTTAGAGACTATTTAGTGACTGACTTATGCATAAATGTTAGAAGTTTTTGGCCATCCATGGCACCAAATGGGATCAACCGAAAGTGACCTTTGACCCAATTTAGTTACCTCCTTATGCCATTATTCATTTACGACTTTGTAATTTATAAACGAGAAATTACAATACCATTCTCGTTAGGGTCGTTGCTAAGTTAACGATTTAAGTCACTTCATGTACCACAAAGTAGGTTAAGTGCAGGGAACGCGACAAAGTTGTCATGACTTTTTCGTGCTCGAGTGTTTTAAGCCCTACAAGAAATATTCGTGATACCACAGGGGCATCGACTCCCTTGAAAATGGATCCTTATATTTAGGTATTAAAGACGAGCTCTCCCGCGTGTGGTTTGCCCTGTTTTCAATTTATACGCATTAAGCTAAAACGCTTTCGGGGTTAAAATTAGGCCTGTTAAGTTTTTACCCGAGTGCGTCAGAAGGAGGACAATGTTTTTATCTTTACTAAAGGACCGAACCCCTCCCGTTTCCAAGAATATTTTTGTATCCTACGAATGAGCACGTGAACTCTCTCTTAGAGAATATCCGCTAAAATATTTCCGTTTAGTTATTAGTTCTAGTATATATTCTAGTTTGTAAAATGTTTAAAATTTAGTTAAAAGTTCTGTTCAATATTTTTTCGGTTTCCCTATGAGATAAAAAATATATCGTAAAAGCATTATACTCATATTATCATTCATATTATGGTACTAAAAGAAGTAATTAAAGACAGACACTGCAATTATATTAAGGAATGCTGATGAGAGCTAGCAGATTTATCTTATGGAAACAATTGCATATGAAGATCTTACACGAAACCTATATTAAACTTAGATAGTACTTATAGTAAGAGAACTAAAAAAATAACAAAAAAATAAAAACTGACTTCTATGGCCCAAAAAATAAAAAAAAAACATTTAAATGTATTTTGGTTTCTTACATTCTCGTATACATTATGCAGTCGGCGCTCAATATATTTTGTTACATTACAACTACGAATCTATATCCTACAAGTATATGAGCTGAGTTATTCGTCTATTTGTCGGGCACACACGAAATGCAAATTTAAGACGGTTTTCTCATCCGCCTTTATCAATTCTGATAAGGCGGATGAGAAAACCACATACATCATATTAAAAACACGGAAAGCATCAGCTTTCAAATAAAAAAACATGTCAAAATCGGTTCACCTAGTCGACAGTATCGTAGATTCAAACATAAAAGAAAAATACAGTCGAATTGAGAACCTCCTCCTTTTTTGAAGTCGGTTAAAAATAAAA